>JAOEHI010033780.1:0-55531 GCA_025447815.1 Percopsis transmontana | reverse complement strand
CCCACCCCCCCCCCCCCCCCCCACCCCCCTCCCCCCCCCACACACCCACCCCCCCCCCCCCCCCCACCCCCCCGCCCGGGGCGCGGGGCCCGGAATTGTTGTGGAAAAACAATCTTAGAGGTGTTTTGGCTAAATGAGTACCAAATGAGTTCTGCCCTTTCATGTCCTAAACAACACAACTGGCCATACATTTGGAAAACTTTAATTTTGTCATGTTTTTTTAATGAAAATATGACCCATTATCAAAATTAAAGTTGTTTAATGTTAACTCTTTAAACAGGTGACTGTTGCCCATATTAATGCCACAGCTAAGAATGCTGCTGATGATAAGCTTCGCCAGAGCCTGCGGCGCTTCGCTGAGACCCACTCTGCACCTGCCACTGTGGTACTAGTGTCCTGTGAGTAGAACTCAAGTTCACTCGTCGGTGTTTCTGGTGTCTTTAGTTTAAGAATGTCTTTCTCCAGTGTCATGGGGAAATGCATTTATTTTCATGCTGCTTTCATTCTCAGCGGATGTGAACTTTGCAAGTGAGCTGAGTGACCTGCGCCATCGACATGGTTTCCAGGTGATTCTGGTCCATGGCAACCACACATCCCCGGCTCTCCTCCAACATGCCCATCGCCATGTGGCCTTCCAGGAGATCACTGACGATCTGCCCCCACGTATGCCAATCAAAGCACAGGTAGGCTTCCCATTTCTCTCTAGGATATGTAACCGTTCTTGACTGGTCCGGGTGATGGGTTGTGAGGTAGGTAAATGTCGGCATTGATGAACGAGGATCGCCACTCATTTGGACTGGAAGCGTGAAGAAGAGTTGGAATGGTGATGTGAGCGCCTTGCTAATCTGTCAGTGTTGCCACCCCTCCAGAAGTTCCTGGTGGTTTAAAATAAAGGGTGGGGGCAGGGCTGCTAAATTAGTTTCTTAAAGTCTGTCAAATGAAAGAGCCAAAACCCAAGACGGGCGCGCTGTCTCTTCCTCCCCCTTCCCTCAGCCCAGTTTCAACCTGCTCTATGTGCACAACCTTCCTGCCAACTGCGACAAGAGCCTCCGCAACGCCGTGAAGCTCAGGCTTCGCCGACTGTCCGACAACTGTGGCGGCAAGGTGCTGGGCGTGTCCCAGGGCATGGCAGTCCTCAGGTTTGGCAGCTCGGAGGCTGCTGAACGCGCCCGAAAGCGCATGGAGAACGAAGACGTGTTTGGACACAGAATCAATCTGTCCCTTTCCCCAAGACCCAAAGACGCCGCAATCCCCGAGCCTGAGCCTCCGGCCCCGCACCACACTTATCTTCCCCCAGACACACAGTCCACCCCGTCCTCTTTTTCCTTCCTGCCGCTGGAGAAACCCAGGTCCCCCAGGAGGCCGCGGCGGGCAGGCCGCCCGTGCCAGACCCCTGGCCCGGTGCCTGAAAGGCCCTATAGCCCCAGGAGAGGCTGCAGTGGGCCTCCCGGTGGTGCCTCGGCCAAGCCCCATCAGGTCAGCAGCCCCCAAAGTGCCTGCTTTCCCCCCGTCTGCCAACTAACCTGCCGTGTAAATGAATGTCATTGATTTCCCCCTGAATGAGCTTTATGCTGCTGCACCATCATACAGCTTGTCCTTCTACAACCCCAGCAGCATGTGTCCCTTAACCATTGTGCTTTGTTTAACCCTTCTTGTTCATCATGTTCTCTGCTTCATCTGTGTCTCAATGTACGTGTGTGCCAATACCTTTTCTGCCCTGTTGAGTATTGGCTTACTGTGCAGTTTTGTCAATGTCTATATCTAATACGTGGTCGTCTGCATAGCAAATCTACTTGTCATTGCTGCATGCTTAATTTGTTTCTCAGTTGCAAAGCTGAACTAACCCCTGGTGGCTGTAACACAGCTTGCTTCTATCTAACCAGCTAAAGGGAAGGCTGGGGAAAAGTCTTGCATGGAATGAGTTGAAGCACCTTCTCTTCAGCTAGTGTGGATTTAGATTGAATATCTTTTTAACATGTACTCTGTTTAATGCTGTATTCTCTGCCTTGTCCAGGAGCTTGTTAGGGTGGAGGCCAAGCCTAAAATTGGCTTCTACCTCTTAGAGAAAGGCAGAACTGCCTCTTCATCCCCCCACAACAACCGTGACTCGCCAGCCCTGGAGCAGCTGCCCAAGCATGGTCTCATCGGAGAGTCCATGTTCAGGAGGAGGTACACTAAGGGGGCGTGAGAGGCTGCCATTACATTATATCATGGACTCCTAATGAGCCATGTTGAGTCGCAGGTTTGACGTTGCCACCTCCCTTTGTCAGTCTCTGTAGGAGAGATTGCTCCAGTCCTCACAGTGGCACAGAGTCTCCAGTGGAGCGAGGGGACGGGAGCTCTGGGGAGTTTCAGGTCAGCACACCCTCGGCGTTCAGCAAGTTGAATCTCCACAGGAGCTTCAGTCCCTTGGTCCTCTCCCAGGGTTCCTGGTCCTCCAGGTAAATGACCCTTTAGTTTAGTCCTGTTGGCTTTTTAGCTTTAAAGTCATAGGTGTAACAGTTGCGTTTGCTATGCTTTTTGAACATTGAAATACATTAATATTGAGTCAGTCTACACAAGTGTAAAAAATAATTTATCAATTCATCAGTTATTGTATTATCAAAATACTAGCAAAGACATGACTAGAAATTAGACATTTCCCCTGCCTTAACCACTTTTTTATCTGTGATCTTTCTCACCACTTAAGGAGTGCCTCCCCATGCATGTCCAGCCGCTCCTCACCCCTCCTAGCTGGCCCCCGGAGCCCTGGTCCAGAAAGTTCTGCAGAGGGTCCCGACATCCTGGTGGCCAACTTGGATTACAGAATGTCTCGCAAGGATCTGCAGCAAACCCTGCACGACACCTTCTCCCGATACGGCAGGGTTGGTACTACCTGTACCCTGATAGCAGCTGATGTGTAGTCTACATGGTGTCTACCAAAACAAGGCATGCACATGCACATATTTTTGAGTGTTTTCCTTTCCCTAACCCTAGGTGAAGGCTGTGGAGCTGAGCCCCCACACAGACTACCAGCTCAAGGCCACAGTCCAGATGTTGTCCCTGCAGCAGGCCATCAGCGCAGTCAGCGGCCTGCACCGCTATAAGATAGGAGGCAAACGCATCCACGTGTCGCTCATCACGGGGAGCACCAACAAATCCCTGGCAGTGCTCAGGTAAATGCCCTTTATAGTTCTTTCAGTTTGGGTCTAAATGTTAGCTGTGGCATTGGGATGTTAAAATATCTTTTTGCTGAAGTCTAATGGCAAATGTATATTTGGTTATTGCTAGCTCTGAGATCATCAGCATTCTCCAGGATGCCCCTGCCAGCTGTCTTCCTCTCTTCAAGTTTACAGAGATCTATGAAAAGAAGTAAGTGCTACATTTAATGGCTGGCTAGGTTGTATTACCATAAAGCCCCTCTCTGGCAAAAACGAGTAAAAGTGTTGCTTCTCCCAACCAGATTTTCACGCAAACTTGTGGTTGGAGATCTGTACAAGCTCCCGGAGGTGGTGGCAGTGCGGGATCAGGGGGGATCTAGACTGGTGTGTCTGCTGCCCAGCAGCCACGCCCGGCAGAGCCCCCTGGGTTCCTCTCATTCCCAGGAGGCCTCCTCCTCTGCTAGTGGCAGTCCCGTTGTGTTTGAGGAGATGGAGTATCACGAGCCCATTTGCCGGCTACACTACATGCTCCAGGACTTCAGGTATACACAATTTCTTATTTGAAATGACTAAAAAAATTGGTATTGCCTTGCTCAAGGCTTCTGTAATTGAGGCATGGGAAAGCCAGGTTAGATTGGCATACTGCTTTAGAATATAGCTTTCCGCCACCCTTATTTTATGGTTTGTCTTCTGTAGTGAGGTGGACTTTGACCCGGACTCCTACAAAATCCCTTTCGTGGTGATGTCTTTGAGTACTTTAGCCTCCCAGGTCCACATCCTCCTGCGGTCACACGAGGGCACCCTCCCGCTCCTCAGGTAAAGCACTGGGCCTTCTGTTGAGCCTGTACTGTGTGTGTGTGTGTGTGTATATGTATATGTGTGTGTATATGTATATATGTGTGTATATATATGTGTGTGTGTATATATATATATATATATAGAGCACTTATACAATAATCCCCCCCCTCTCCTCAGTTTCCCAGACTGCTATGCAGCCATGTTCAGCTCTCTGAAGCTGGGTGACGAAACAGAGGAGGGTGCTGTTCCTCTGGAGCACCTCATTACCTGTGTACCTAGCATCACAATTGTCACTGCCCAGAATGGCTTCAAAGTAATCAAGTGGATCCACAACAAACCACCAGCGCCAAACTCTGGTAGTGGCTTTATTATGGATGGATGTATTTCCAATTTTTCCAGCATTTAACTTTTTTTATTCTTGCCCAATTTAGAGCCATGGATGCAGCGCTGCAAGAGTCCAGTGGGGAACCCTCAGCTGATCCAGTTCAGCAGGGAGATCATTGACCTGCTGAAGAGTCGCCAATCCTGCATCATGCCAATCAGCAAATTCATCCCCTCCTACCACCACCACTTTGCCAAGCAATGTCGTGTCTCCGACTATGGCTACTCGAAGCTGATGGAGCTGCTAGAGGCTGTACCACATGTCCTGCAGGTAGCCACGCTAGGGATGGCCTTGCTGTCTTGTCAGTCCTAAATGTTCTGGAGCTTGGAGACTTGGCTTTCCTGTAGCACAGTGCTGATGGTCGAGACTCAGACAACTGAATACATTCAGTGTAACTTATTTTCATCAGACTTAAATTATTAACATAAAATGTCTTAATTTTCACAGATTCTGGGCATGGGCACTAAGCGCCTACTGAACCTCACCCATCGTGCCCAGATGAAACGCTTTACCCAGGACCTGCTCAAATTGCTGAAGTTCCAAGCCAGCAAACAAGTTGCCATCAAGGACTTCATGCAGGCATATCATTGGTATGTTTGTTTGGAGTTGTTTTGGTTTTTAATTTAATCCAAATTACCTCAGTGTATACTCCTTATTTATTTACTCTCACCTACCAGACCATTATATTCGTTATGCCTTGTCTTTGTGCCTTCATATTGGTACTTATGTTCTGTATTAGGGGTGTAACGATTTTCCAAATCCACGGTTCAGTTCAGACCTCCATTTTTGAGCCATGGTTCGGTTCAGGCCTTTTCCCTTGGTTTTATTAAATCACCAACAATTTGGAACACTAAAGAAAATTACACTAAAGAACATATTCCGTTGAATCCGTTGCTTTCTTATCCAGTGCCATGAAAACCCTGATTGCCTTAGTAATTGCATGAGCACGGTCCTAGTTGGCTTGTAGCTTCATTTTAAAGACATGGGAAGAGTTACACAATGGCAAGCAGACGTAGCAAGGCTAACGCCCAGGAGGCTTTAAAAAAAAATGCTACCGAACTTGTAAAGGAACTAGTCTGTTGTGGGTTCACATGTCAAGATGGACAATGACTGAACAACCCGACAGGCGGCAGGCGGGTATGTGACTTAGTCAGGAGCGACTCATGCAGGCAGACGGGAAAGAAAAACCCGTTGGTGTTTCATCAGAGTTCCTCAAACTCTGACACAATATTAAAAGTATACCACGATCTCGGCAGGAAAAATGATGCATGGAGAAATGTCCGAAGTCAGATGACGTTACAACTCTCAAAGTGGAATTCTCCTTTTGCATAGCGAGTCAAACTCTTCTTGATCCCCGTTTTTTTTCGTCACATCTGATCTGAATAGCAGATAATATCTGATCATAACCGTTCCTCCCCTATTCTGTACCCATATCAGGTGCTTCTCCAGAGACTGGCGGGTAATTGACTATGGAGTATGTGACCTGATGGACCTCCTGACTGAGATCCCGGACACCACCATCACCATCACTCAACAGGAAGCAGACACCATCATCTCTGTTCCCAAAAGAGGTCAGGCAAACGTATATGCAGCATTACAGGACCAGCGACAGCCTTGTCAACCGCTCCATTTAGTTTCACCTCGTTTCTCCACAGAGCGGACGGTGGAGGAGGTGGAGCGCACCAAGCAGTTTGGGAAGGAGGTGGTGGACCTGCTCCGACACCAGCCCCACTGCCGCATGCCCTTCAGCAAGTTCATCCCCACCTACCATCATCACTTTGGCCGGCAGTGCAAGCTCTCTTACTATGGCTTCACCAAGCTCATAGAGCTCTTCGAGGCCATCCCTGATGTCCTGGTGGTGAGTGCTGCGCCTCCACGAGGGTGCTGGAGCGTACTACGAGCCACTGTGTTCTGTCGCCTGACCCTTGCTCTGCCCCAGGTGCTGGAGTGTGGCGAGGAGAAGGTGCTGACTCTGACCGAGGTGGAGCGCATCAAGGCTCTGGCCGCCCAGCTGGTCAAGCTTCTCCGGGCCCAGAGGAGCTGCAGCCTGCCTGTCAGTCAGCTGCTCAGCGAGTACAGCAAGACCTTCGGCTATGGCCTGCGCCTGCAGGACTTTGACGCTGCCTCCCTACCCGCCCTGTTGGCCAAACTCTGCCATGTCGTCAAGGTAGCAGCTTGCTCTAGAATGAACTGATGCATGCTTTCTGATGGTTGTCATAATGGTTCTGATAAGCTTTCTGATGGTTGTCATAATGGTTCTGATAAGCTTTCTGATGGTTTTGAATGGCATGTGCAGAGCTTGAGAAAATTGGAACATGCAAGAGACTGGCTTCAATCAACAACTGACTCCACCCCACCCCTCTTAATTTTACATCCCAACACTCTGATTCTACCCATTTCACTACCCATTTTATAATGCCACAATAATTCATATGAGCTCTATTGTGTTGAAGATCTTACTGGGTGCTTTTAAAAACAGTTTGAAGGGAAGATGGTAACACTCAAAATGGATTAAGTTTGCTTGACTGCTTGGAGAGGAAAAAGACTCACTTGCTCAAGTGTTTATAGTTGGTAAAGTTAAACGACAACAGTGTAAATGCATATCTTAGGTGGCGGATGGGACGGAGGGTCTGGAAGTGCAGCTGATAAACAGGAAATCTCTGCGCTCGCTCACCTGCCAGCTGCTGGCCCTGCTAATGTCCCAGGACGAGGAGCAGGCAGATAGAGGCTTACAGGTAGAGGAGCTGAGCCAGCGCTACCTGGCTGCCCATGGCGCGTCGCTCAATCCCTGTGAATACGGCTTCCTCTCCCTCAGCGAGTTGCTGAAGAGTCTGCCATACCTGGTGGAGGTACGAGGGACTTTGGTTTGTGCTTTTATTTGGCATGCTTCTACTTAAAGAAGCATGCCAAAAACTTAAATGAAATTCAGAATTTTCCAGTTGTGTTGTCTAAAGGGACCTTAAAGGGCTGGACAAATTTTGATTATCCAACATGTAATTTCTGGATTGAAACTAATCATCTCTGACCTATCCTACCACTTTGTCAAATAGCCAATAAAGTTAGGGCATTTAAAAAGGGGGGGGAAAATACACCAACTGAAATGCAATGTTCAGCTTGACAGGAGAAAATACAAAATGCCAGGAAATTGTAATGACATGGGACATCGTTTTCCTCATCCAGTTATACCATGAAGACGTTCTTAAAGACTGTGAAGCTGAAAACTGTGCCCGCACTAGTGATGAGCAGTGGGTGCGTCTGACCAAACTTTACCAGTTTGCCAGTAATGTGCGCGCCCTGCTCCACACCTACCATTACAACCAGATCTTCCTGACGGAGTTTCCCGGAGCATACAGCAAGTTCACCGGCCGCAGCTTCCTGCCACGTTCCTATGGCTACGCCAGCGCCGACGAGCTACTCGGCGCTATACCTCAGGTTGGAGATTATTGACTCAAGTCTGAATTTTGTTGTCCCCTTGAAATGTTACCTTCTGCATCAAGAGGATGATGTATGACCTTCAGTTTACTTAAAATTATCCTCCTACCATAAGAAACCCCAAGTGGTTCAGCATATTATTTTTATTTTTTTATTACTGATCAGAGTTTTTATTATCAGGTGGTCTGGATCAAAGGTCATGGCCACAAGAGGATTATTGTTTTGAAGAACGATATGAAAGGTAAACCCTGATTGCCTTGAAACTACTTGGAACGATCTACAATACAGTACTTGTCAAAGACTATATCATGAGTGCTACTGTATTGTTGGCCTCCACTGCCTTGGCATTTCTATTCATCTCTCATTTTCTCAGTTTCAGTACGATCAAGCTCTGCCTCTTCTGATAGCCCCCAACCCGAAGAGATCGAGGAGAGTCGGACAGACCACCCCTCCAGCAGTGCAAATCCTGAAAGCCACGGTCCAGGTAACGCATCATTCTTTGACTCGAGCCATATCGGTCAGTCTTCAAGCCTAGCTTAATTGTTTGCACAATGTTATGATGTCGGATCAAGTTCAACATGTCGACGGTTGTATTAATGTGTCAGCCTCTCTGCTAGGCGCTGACGTAGTAGCAACAGAGTCGGAGCTGATGCGTCTCTCCTCCCCAGTGGACCTGTTGTGTGGCCCGGTGCCATCCTGCCTACCTTCACCCCAGCTCCACCCTGACCCTGTGCTACTCCAGCAAACCAACCTCATTCACTTTGAGGAAAAGAGCCCACCACCACTATTTATAGGTCGGGTTATGTCCTATCCAAATGCTTTATCTTTTCCGAAATCAAAACTGTAATAAGAACTAAGAATATCTCACTGTTCCTGGGGAACATCAAGTGGAGCCACTGCCAGTTATAAACTAGTTAGTTAATTATAATTGGCAACATCACAGTAAATATGACGCGTATATCACATTTCAATCATTTAGCTAAAAGCAGAGCAGACAAGGTGTGAAGAAGCTGACATGCTCACACCAGACATGCTAGCAGTGTTCTTAGTGTCTTGTGGCTAAAAGAGATCTGCAATGTTGTTAATATGACGCCTGCGACCGGAAAATTCTCCATTTAAAAATGATTTTATTTTTTTATTTAACCAGGTTAGTCTCATTGAGATTAAAAAATCTTTTTTGCGAGAGAGACCTGGCCAAGAAGCTGTCAAAAATCTAAAAGAAATTCTCTAAAAGTTATAGTTGAGTCACTTTTCTAAGAAAGTCATTTCTTTTTGGTAATTTTATTTATTTCTACTTGTCTTTCAGAGGGCGATGAAGCTCAAGTGGTGGAGTCAGCAGTCAGTGATGGGACACCTGAAGGCGAAGGTTCTGGCAATACAGTGTCGGCAGTCACCATGGCTCCACCGCCCCCCAACAGCAAGCCCACCTTCTCCATTGGGAGCCCTGGTAGAAGGGCCCCACGCAGCAAAATCAAGCTTGCTGCTAACTTTTCCTTCTCAGCTGGTTCCTGAACGCTCCAGCGTTTTGTTGTTTTTATTTTTCTCTTTCAATATCCGACTTACTTAATCACAGACATACAAACTAAATCTAGTTCACTCAAAACTCTCAGGAGAAGAGTTGGTTAGTAACACTTAAAATGAAATTGGCCCCAAACCAAACCCTCCTCATGCATGCTGTTGCAATCTTTTTTTTTTCTGGACCCTCGTTAACCATTCACCTCTCTTCAGTGTGTCCTTGTGATGTTCCCCAAGATATATTTATCTTGCAGATTTTCTGCAACCCTTAAATTTGACAAAATTGTCAAACTTTGTTTGATTGTTGTCTTCTAAGGAATGAGTGATGTGTACATTAGCACTTGTCTGTTTTTGTAAGGAGCCATACTGTGTCAAAATTATTACTGGCACGTAGACTGTGATAGCAAACCTTTTTAAAATATGAGTTGGTTGGCACTGTATGCACAAAACATTGGGCAAGCTCCTAACAATGAGTAACAAAGAACCCTCTCCCCTTATTTAAAATCCCAGATATCAAGCTGCCTACACCCTATATACCAGTAGAGTATTAACCCAAAAGGTTCTCAGGAAAGTGTTATGTTCATGTCTTAACGTATTGAGGAACATTAATTTACTTACTGCTTTGCTGTATTTCAGAAGATACGCTCAGTTTCATTTAAAGTTAATGCAAATTTTCACTTTTCAAGCAGCCCCTGAGAAATTAACCAGTATATTGTGTAACTAACTGCCCATTTAATTATTTCATTCCTCTCTTGGGCAATGTGACATATGGTTTTGCTCTTTAGATATTAAGAGGTAGTTAGTCTTAAGGTATTCCCATGTCTTCTGTCTCTTCATGTAGCAGTCTTAGTCTGTTTCTGTTCCTTTTTTTATGAACACTGATTATTTTGTAGGGTAGTAGGGTCTGAATTGGTATTTTATGACAATTCAGTGATGGGACTGACCAGTTAAAAATTTGACTTGCTATTCAGAAAGATTATTGGTGCCTTATGTTTGAACATCTTAGCTGTAAAGCTCCTTCCAACCAGCACTTCTCTTAAGCACGGGAAGAATTTGGATTCCCTCTAGTGTTTTGACTGGATTCATGGAAGGATTTAGGCTCATTTTTCCAAGGCCATTAGTTAAGGTTTTGACAAGGAATGGCTGGGTCTTAAATACTCTGTCCAGGTGTTTGCTTAGGTGGCAACATAGATGTGGTGTCACCATCTGCCAGCCAGAAGCCATCTTGTTTGTGGTGCTTAACTGTTTTTGTCTGCCTGGCTTACACTTGAGTAGCTGGTGTGAAATGTGTATGGTGTGCATAAATGTCTTTATGCATGGTGTAAGCCCAGGAGCCGATAACGGATGATGGCAAGGCATTCTTTACGATCGGTTAAGTATTATTTTTAATTTCCACCACATTTTAGGGATCTTTGGTGACATCACCCTTGCAGTGGCCACTTGAAGGCTCAAGGTTGTCTGAGTTAACCTTGTTGCTAGTGGGCAACTACAGTGGTGTCCTCCGCATTTAGTGATGAGTTCTAGGAGAGCACTCCTGACTTTTGATTTTTAATAATGTGACGGGACCTGCATTTTAAGTGAAATGAGATGGGATGGGAGATGGTAGGCTTTACGTAGTAACAGCAAAGAGGCTCTTGAGAGCCCTCTGAGCTGACTGGTGTCTATGCACAGAGGAGCCCCATTGTGGCTCTCTGGAAACTGCCTGGCTTTTACAATGGCTTGTATCTGCCATGGTGCCGAATGAATAACGAATGTACCTTACCACCCCCAATGTCTTCATCCCAAAGAGGTTTTACTTATTTATGTGTTGATTTTTCTACGGATACCTTCCTCTGGTGTTGTTGAAAGTGCTGGTTATGGAAGTGACACCATATGAATTGTTCAATCAACAAAGTTTCACAAGACCAAAGCCCCAATGAAGCTGGACAGTTTCTGTTTGTATTAATAGAAAATGTTTGTCTGATGGGTATGGTCATTTCCATTTCAGGTTTTGCCCACTTTCAATGTCTTCCTCATTAGCCAGCATTAGTTCCCTCGTTATCAGACTTGATTTGTATTTAATGTTTAAAACCCTAAACTGCTCAGGATTAAAATTTGATAAAAATGTAGATAAGACTCTGTTCAGCAGCCAACATGGGTGGCTTTTTTTGTTTTTGTTTTTTTGTATAGTTGAGCAAACCCGAAACACTCCCAATTTCTACAGTGACAACTAACTCTTAAATGGTTAAAATGTCACATATTTAGCTCTCTCTTCGCTTTAGTTACATCGACTGGGAAGCTAATGTACCACTCTCATTCTAAAATATGCACTTTTGCATAGTTTTGGTTCATGGTTTGTGAAAGATGTATTGTAAATTATGTTGTAATGAGAGAATTGGTGGGGGTTGGGGGGACAATCCACCTTCTCACTTGGTTTCAAATATCTCAATTTCTTGTGGTAATAATTTGTGTTCATGGCTCAGCTGTACTGTACTCTTATGTCAACAATCTACTTTATATCTCCCTCTAGCACCTCCAACACACACGCACGTTACTATGTTCCACTCCCTGTCGTACCAGAAGATGCTGTAACAGCATGTGTTGAAGGGACCAACCTGATTTCCTTAATAAATTTCACAAGCATTATCTCTGCCTTTTTTTTTTTTTTTTTTTTTAACGTTCCCTTTGCCTTTCCAGTCATCGGCAAACCATTTTAACGTTCAAAACAATGGACCAGCCTTCGTCCTGAAAGATGATTTTTATTTAAACATGTATGTACAAGTAAATTCAGTTTGTTTTTCTGCATACTTTAATTGGCATGAACATCATAGCATTTTGTAGTAGTAGTAAAGACTCAAGAGTGATGTGGTGCCTGCAGATTCTCACTTTGTCCTAAGCACACTTGACTCAAACATACAGTCTCAAGACGGTTTTATACATTTACAAAATTTGTGTATGTTACCAGGATTATCATTCAAAACGGCAAGACAAAATTCATAGGATGCACGTTGTTTGTTAGCAATTATTGAATGCTATTAATAGCTATGAATGCTATTGTACTACAATAAGTAATCTGTAAATCCCCATAACTGATGTCAAAGATGAGGTTAGTATGGTTTTTGATGCAGTGCTGAATGAGGAAAATGCAACAAATATCCACATCATACATAACTTGGTGTAGTTTATACATCCAACAAAGACTGGACTGACAGATTTGAATTTGTTAAAATGTTTACTTTTTTAAAAACTTGTTTAACTGTAGACTTGTATTGTCACAGCAGAGCAGATATTGCTTAACTCGGCACAAAACATCCTCTGACGGGCACATGTAGGCCGGCATTTGAATCCCAGGTTCCCATATTCACCTAATGACCAATTACGTTAGCTTCTGCTTAGCTGAACTAGATGTGCTTGTCTTTAAAGGGTAAAACAAATGTGATGGTATAAAAGCCTAAATACCCACTGTTATGAGACACTTTATTTCCTAGTGGACAGGGAACCCAGGCATTTATAGTTCAAGTCATGGACATTGTGCTTGTTCAGTTTTTATGTATGAGGTTATGTATTAGCAATGTCACATAGTTTTATGCTCATTCATTATGTTGACATCTGAGCAGGAAATCTGTTTCTGAATAAATGCATCTTAGTTCAGCTTATTAGTTTATAAATTGGTTCGTACAGGATCATTTAATTTAAGCAACCAATATTGATTAGAGTTGCCCCAGAGGGAAGCATCTGCTGCCTACAGATCAGTTTCCATGGCCCCCAACCTACAATAACCATAATATTATTTGTGGGTGAATTACAAACTCTGGGCAGCATTTAGGGGAAACCTTCCTCATAGCTTTGGAACCATGGCTCTCTAGGTCCAGAAGTGGTGTTGAAGGTGGCAGAGTGATTGGTAGTGTGGGGGGGCGGGGTGTTACTGGTTCCACGGAGGTCTCTGTTAGTTACATGACTGCACACTGTGTGACGCCACAGCAGTCCCTAATAATAGCCGCCCCTGACTTGGTTACGAATGGTTTGTTTGGCGGGGGCTCAGGGACGTGTCTCTTCGGCTTTGGAGGACCTTATATTAGAGAAGGGGAAAGAGAGACAGATCATCACGCTAATTAAGTGGCCGCACAATTAATCTGTACATGTTTTTGTGTTATGCTGGTGATTTGCTATGGACCGCACTGGAAATGTCTGCTTCATTTACCAATAGACTGACAAGGGAGATTGTATGTTTGTGTGGCTCATGTGTATGATTTATAAAATAAACAAGACCACTTACTATGTAGAACTTTATGCTTCTTTTCCAGTGGCATCAGCTTCTGCCTGAGGAATTCGGCCATCTCTTTGTCCTCTTCCCGTTCCCTGGGCCAGGACACAGTCACATCTTGGTTACTTACAAATGACTTGCGTATATTTATTTATATTGTTTTCTATTCCCATTCTCTGTACTTATTTGCCACATTTGCAATGAATCACATTTTTGGTGGTACTAGTGCTGTTTTACTAATGCCATTTTGTGTGTATGGGTGCTTTGTCCAGTCGTGTCAGTTTTTGATTGTAACAGAATGGAGGTGTGGCTTTAGCTGAAGGTGGTGTTCTCAGCTGAGAAAGATTAGTGATTGGAGCCAGACGTTCTTGTATTGTGTATACATTACATTTCGAACTACTGTAGCCAAAATGGGAGGTTTTGAAATAGTTCAATTGTACACACTATGCCTTTGAGCAATGCAAACATCATGTAGTTAATTAATATACAGTGTCTAGTTTCATATCATGTACTGTCTGTAATTATTCTGTCTCAAAAGGATGTAGAAAATGGAAAATAAGTAGCCCTTGTAAAACCATCCTGATTTTGCTAGCTCCGCCTCTGTTTTGCTTCGCTTTGCATATCAGTCTGGAAACTTTCAGGTGAAAACCAGTTGAACTGTCAGCTAGTTACAGAACCACCGCCCGATCAGCTTCCAGGTGGGTAGTTCAGTTGGTGCCGACAACAAGTGTTCGGAAAATCATCCCCATGTGGGTCTTGACCTCGTTCCAATTGCTAGCGCCTGTGTTTGCAAATCACCGTCCAACATTTGTTACGATTAGTTGAAGGTGGTCCAATCACATGCTAATGATTTGATCTGCACCACTTCTATGACAAACGACTGGTGAGTTTCCAGACTGATGTGCAGAGTGGAACAAACTGCGTGCTTGCAGAATCAGGATGGTCTTAACAGGCTAGCAAATCAAAGCCATGTTCCTCCATCCTCCTCCCACTTACAGCCAACAGGGAGGAAGCAGCAAGGAACCCGTGAATGGTGAGCTGGACTAATCCATCGTAAATAAACCTATAATGAGGTCTGATCTAAGCCACCGCAGACTTCCATTTTAGCAGTTCGGTCTTGGGCATTCATGATGTATTAGCATGTTCTACCTTAATCTCTCCACCTCTGCATCATCGACCAGAAAGTCCCTCTTCTGCACCAACTTGTGTATTTTCAGGATCAACTCCTCTTCACTCTGTCTGTCCTTCTTTGTCTTATCTGTGTCTGCAGGGAGAGAAGAAGGAAAGGTATAATTGGTACGTTTTACTTTTCTCACCATAAACCAAACAATTTTCAATGTCTAAATCCTCATTTTATTTTAATCATGAATAGTATTTATTTTTGTACTAAATGATTGTGAGACAATAAAAATCATCTGGGAGACAAACAACCTTTATATACTTCATAAACAAACAGTTGTAAATGTAAACTACCCCTTCCTGTCTAACTAACCCACGGTGTATATTAGCCACTAATGGTTGTGTTAAGGAACTTGCATTGGTCGCAACACACACAAAGCAGAAGCATATATTGAGTCAGACAGGGGGGCTGTTGGCAAGGTATGGCAGGTGGGAAGTGTGCAACATCAGCTTTTATTCCACAACAGGAAATGAAATCTATCCACTTAGCAGCATCCCCACTCCCAGGGGCAGGTCATGGCACAGACACATATCGTCACACTAGCTGGAAAGGAATGCAGAATAACAATGTGCAAGGCCCGTACAGCAGCATCCATATAGAGCACACGTGACCAGTGTGACTCATATTACTGATGTCAACATGGCATAAATATGCATTATACTGAGGAGTTCACATGCCAAAGTACTCCTTGGCATTGGTGGTAAGATTTCACAGTGGTTTATCTTGTCAGACAGGTTCAATTATAGAAGTGAATCAGTGTCTTGTTGAGCTGACTCACTGCCTTTCACTCTGGACAAAATGGTGGGCTTATTACTTGAAGCATGCTGTATAAAGCAATGGTTTATTAAGTATTAACATAAGATTCAAATAAGATTTCATAATGATTTACAATGTTTATGTACGATTTCTGTGTCATTCCTTTGTGTTTGCTTTGTACAAGCACAAAACATATTTCAGTTGCTGGTCTCTGTATTTTTGACTGTGTACACAGAGCAAGACACAGTACTAGACAGGAGTTGTCTGTAGAATGACACCCATATCTGCCTCCATCCACTGTGTCAGCATTGGCCACAAACAGACCCAACCTATTTAGACAGAGAAAAGAGTTTACTGAAATTCCCCTTGGCGACAGTCGCCGGCCATCTTATCTGTGTGTGACTCCCACCAGAGCCTCTCCCTCGTAATTCCACCAAGACGTACAGTGTGGTACACTGTATGCTTATATGATCAATCTTGCATACTTTAGTGTGGCAAACCAATGTACAAATCACAAGAGCAGAGTTTTTGTGATTTTGCTGCATACGAAAGCAGTTTAATTTTGGTCTATTTCTGGTTGAGTCTAGTTCATAAGCACTTTAACAGAGTTAAACAATCAATGCTCGTCGTTTAATCACAAAAGGTGTGTGTGTTGAACTGTACCTGGAACTGCAACAATTTGTCTTAACTCCTGCTTCAGACTCATGATGTCTTTGCAGAGCTGAATGTCGTCCATCCTAAATACAAAGGCACAAAGTTAAAAGTTCAATTTTATAACCTTATCTGAATGTCATTTTGTCGTAGCCAATAAGAAATAATACATATCCACGAACATATCAATTATCAAGGAGCTCCACACATCAAAAATATATATATATTCAAACAAAAAAAACAAGTTTATTAGAGCAAAAAGCTGTAATGCTTAAGCTGTAAGACGACCAGAGAAAAAAGATACCAGATGCTGTCTTGTTGTGACGTAACACCGAAGTCTTAAGGTCAACGCCTCATGACATACGACAGAGTGGGCTGAAGAAATAAAACGAACTACTGTATATAAATCTGTACTGCCTCCCTGCTTGTCTCCACGCAGCTACCAGGGATTTAATTCTTCATGTGATAAATCCATAGAATAAATCAGAGGCCGATGACTCATCCTCAGCCCCACCCCACCCCTCCGTACATCTCTCTCTCCCCTGCCCTTCCCCCTGTTGTCAAGGCTCCATCACTCACCGTCATATTCACGCCTCTCCCCCCCTCCTTTTCTTGTCTCTCTCAGGTCTCAGTTCTTCTCTGCCTTATTCAAGCCCAAACACGAGCTAACACCATCGTATACACCGACGTGCCGTCTGCTGTGTGTTTAGGCGGCCGTGTGCACGCGCATGCGAAGACACGTGCACCTCTGTGCGGCAGGTGCGTATTAGAAGTTGAGCTATAGCCTACACGTGAGTGGCATAAACAAACGGCACACTGCACTGATCGTTTCCAAATGTTTATCGGATATACACCTGTCACCTCGTCCATCACACTACAGAAGACCACACTGGACTACAGGCAGCGCTGCTGTGATCCCGTATAATGTCTTTTTAGTTATCTGGCATGAAGCTATGCAGGAAGAAACCCTTAAGGAGTTTAGCTGAGGTGAACAATTGATGGACCCAGTGGCTCAGGGTTATGATGAGGAGGAACTGATGAGTTCATCATGGTTTGTCATTCACCTACTGTTGGCAGATGCATTGACTGTCTAATCAATGGACAAATGTCTGTCTATAAACTCAGCTGGGATTAAATACTGTAGGTTTTACAACAGAGCCATCTTGAAAGCACCTTGTGCAGTGAGAGGAATAATATAGATGATGATTTGAAGATAGCAACTGATCGCTGTTTTTCTTTTGTTGTTTTTTTAATCTTTGCTATGTCATTAAAGAAAGGTTGTAACCTCTTATTGGTGTTTCCTGTTCACGAGGGCCTTGCTATAGTGTAACAGAAGAAAGAAAACACCCTGTGTTATTGTACTCACATGAAGCGCAGCTCAGATTCCCGACGCACGAGCACCTCTCTCAGGCGCTGGATGCGGGCCATCTCCACTTCAATCTCATCTGGAGCCATGGTGCTCTCTGCCATGCACACATCTGAATGACCTATACAGGACAATGAGAGGGATTTGGGGGGTAGCCAAAACAGAGAGAAGGAATGAATGAATACATTAGTTTCTGACAGAACAGAGGGGCAGAATTTGAGAAAGAAATCATTTGAAGCATTTGAAGTCATGCTTTTCAAAAAGGCACATGTAGGAATCAACAAAGATCTCTGCACTCGGTATTATGATCCCAGCTGAATCGCAGACCATGCGGGAGACGAAACATGCTTTTATCTGGGTCCGTTATGTTATTCACTTTATCTGGGCAAGGAGCTTGAGGCTACCTCAGCTGTTTAAATTAGGTTGAATATAGTCGTGCTGTGTTAACAGCAATAAGGAAGGAGTATGCACAACAATGTATCCATTTACAAAAGTAATGCTCCAGTGAACTGAGTAACAAGGCGCCCATGCATAATTTCAGAGGGTAATTAAATCCATATTCATTTAATTTGACTTAATGTCACTGTATCCAGTAATTCTCTGTTTGATATATTCCAGCAACTTCTGTCGAAATACACACAGATACAGTAAGACTCAAGGACTCAACAATGACTCAAGACACAAGATACTGTGTGTTATATTTACTTATGACACGTTTGTGTACCATCTATACCAGTGGGCACATACAGTGTGACACCATGAAGTGGACAATGCTGGTCATACATGGTAATTAGATGGATCATTATGACAGACTGAACATCCTATTTAGATTGACTTCAATATTTTTGTCTATGACAGGTGGTGAAACCAAGTGATTCAGAAGTAGTCATGTAAACTATCCCAAGATTGTTCTGGACTAATTAGTAGCAATAAATTGTCCACTCTAACATCTACAGTACAATAATACCTGTATATCGGGTCAAAATGCTCTTTATACATCTTCATTAGTGTCCTCTATCACTCTGGGCTGGACATCCATTTCCCAGGCGAACCAAAGCTTACAACACCACAGCACGTCACCAGTAGTGATTACAAAGTCCCACGACACAGGAAGGACCTTGTGTTTCACATGTTTCAGTTTTTTGCTGCTGCTGATTATCTATTGGCTTGCCTGTCATAGAATACATAATTCAGTAACCCTGGGACCCAATCACACCTTTGAGAATAAATGAAAACAACAGATTTCAGAGGAAGAGCGACTACAGTATTTTCCCCCTCGATACCTGAAGGTCAGACACAAGGTTTTCAGGACACTAACGACAAGAACGTTATGACATACTGTACCTTTTTAATATATTGTACAGTAAGTTACTGTGACTTGCCATCTGTCTCATGAGTACAATAGAGGTTTGCTGAGAGCAGAACTGACTCACAGAGGCTTTTACGTGATGGCTCTGTTTGCCTGTGTTTTACTGATACTGGATGAGTCATCCAGCAGAAGCGTCTCTTGACAACCGCCCCAAAAACATTTCCAGCACAAAAACGTATTTCGCCCCAGATGTCGGAGCTGTGGATTGATAAGGGGGACAGCAGGGACCAAGGTCAACAACTCAAAGTGATACATTGAGATTTACACCCAATGCCTCAGCATCACACACATCAGTCCCTGCTACACACATGGGGCCGATAAGACCCCAATAAGAGGTCAATAAGACCAGGCTGCAGTAAGTCCTGAGTGGCCCATTAAAGAGAAACAGGCCAGCTGAGTGCAGGTTCTGCATTGCCAGCAGCCTCGTTCCTTTATATATGAGGAATGTACAGCTGGTTGCAGTACGTCTGGACACACACTCACACACACAAAACAACAGTTAATGGTAAAGTCCCTGTTATAAGAGCTGCACATTCACAAGTGACGTTGGCGAAAGGAAAGGGTAAATTGTGCATGTAAATTAAATGGCAAGTCATAAGACAAGATGCATTTCTAATTCAAAAATCTATACTGCTGATAACTTTGCATTGCAAATGATACCCATGTGTGAAGGTGTGCCATGCACAGTGGGAATTGGAACAGACTAAAAGTGTATCTGGGGGAGGGGGTGCTGGGTGAAGGAGTCTGTGTCTAAAAATATCCAGCAGTTTATTTTCCTCTTGGAATTTAATTAATCCCTGTTTTATCGGCTCTACCTTGCTCCAACCTTTTTACATTTGAGCTGTGGAATATAACCAACTGTTTGTTGGTATTATTATAGCCAAAATTTTTGCTTTATTGTGTTAACAGTAGATTTATCAACATTCATAAGTGATCCAAGAAGATAAGAGAATCTAATAATATCCTTCAAAATGTCTTATAAACATCATAGCTGTTGTTATTTCCTTGAACACAATTTTGCCAGTGTTCGTGTCAGAGAATATGAACAGTTTGTAACCATAATGACTTTCAATAAGCATACTGACTCAAAGTAAAGCAGATATCAATACACTGAGCTCTGCTTTAGCTCAAGCTGTAGTGCAGATCAATGCACTGTGTCAGTCAGTAACAAGTTCGGAAATCCTTCATGCTTGCTGTTAATATTAGGATACCTGGATGCATTCAAGACCCATTTCCTAAGATCAATTGTGACAGGCGGAAATACTAGGCTATATTAAAAGTAAATAGAAAAACTAATTTAACTTTGTCCTCTTAATGAATATGTTTATGCCTAATGACCTTTTTTAAAACATCAAGACACTGTTACTTTAATTTTCTTTCTTTTTTCTTTCTTCTTTTGAGATAAAGCGCATCAAATGTGTAGCCATGCCAGCTGGAAAACATAAACTAGTTACATTTATTTTTTTAATCAGGCCAAATACCCAAAAAAATATTCTCAAAACTAAGTAGCTTACAATTTGTGTTATAAATAGCATGCATGCTATCAACTACTGCGTTCTGATCTCTCAAATAACCGAATCACGTTTTTGTGTGGTTTATTATAACGCACCATTGCCGTCTAAACTATAGCCTATAGGTTTTTAACGATTTTGAAAAATTAACAGGCCTAGGCACACCTATAGACACAGCCTTTAAACCATGCATTAGGTATAGGCTATACTTATGTCCAACGTGTTTATAATTTATCTCAGAAATAATCGTAACATAATTGCAACAACTGTGGTTAATAATAAAACATCGTAGCTAGCCTACTGTGATGCATAACGTTCACCTTTGTCTGTGGTCCATGCCGTTTCGGACACGGCTCCGTAGCTCTTCAATGTGCGCTCGGTATAAGAAATTGATTTCTTCAGTTCCATCGCAGGAATTAATGTAGCGTATATGTCAAACCACTAAGAGGAGTATATTCCTTGACACTAAATGTGATTTCTCTCTGCACCTATCCAAATGTTTCAGTCTCGCCTGCTGACAAGGCTGTAGCGACCCGAAACGGTGAGCATCTTTAGTAAAGCTTCCGAATCCCTTGACGTGTTGGGAAAAGAGACTGATGCAGAGAGCATGCGCAGTGCAAAAAGATGGAGAATGGTGGAGCGTGGAGCCACTCACTTTGAATGTAAATGCCAGCAATATAATTTAAGTAACTTTAAGGCATTTCATCGTGTTTTAATAAATTAAAGGGGACTGAAAACACAGCAGGGATGTTATTAGTTATTAGGGTACCATTTCGTGTGCCATATGTTGTAACTTGTAGCCTACCTAGAAACCGAACAACAGATTCCCAATAAGTGTGCAAGCGAAACCATATGGCATAATGTAGACACAATTTTATTACATATTTTTATTTCCTACATTTCATAGAGAAATTAGATTACACACACACAAATAAATAAAAAATAAATATAACTTAAAAACTTTAATTTTATATTTATTACACTAGCTATACATTTATAGTTAATGTATTTAATTAGTGCAGAAACAGTGAGGAACAATATTTTGTTCATTAATATATTTTTATCAGTAAAAAAACAAAAACAAGGCAAATATACAATACAAACCTCAGCATTGCACCCCTGCATTCATAAGTTATCAATGCACAGTTATGGTTAATTCAAATAATATTTTAAAGGAGTATTGAACTTGTGTTAAACCCATGACTTCGATCATTTGCGGACCAGAAACGAACGTGACTACTAACGTGTATACAAAGCTGATCACTCTCTCTACTGGTAGGACGCTTTCTTACATACTTTCTTACATACTCTAGTTTGCAGAATCAAATTCCTGTAGTGTTTACTTTAACATATTTGTATGTTTTGGATAACAATTTGAATATATATTAATCTCCACAACAACACATTTCAAGTGATTTAAGAATACATACAGCTCTTCAGATATGTTAGCAATATGTTTTTGAGAAACAACACCTACCAAAAATTAGATATTAATTTATGGTGAATATCAGCAAGAGGGTTTAATATTTAGGTAAGGAAGCTACTATGCCTTTAAAACATGCAGCAATTCCTTTCCATTATCAGATGTTAACACGAGGAGGACATTTTGCTGAGTAGGCTATGTAAACGTTTAAAAGAATGGACAAATTGTATAAAGCCAAAGGTCAAACTAGAAATATAGTATAGGCTAATAGTTGCCATGCCACAAGATTTGTATGTAAACACATGGCTGCTGGCAAGTGAACTTTATCATGTTTAGGCCCTGCCATCACATAATGTTTGGCCTACTTATCTTCACGGTGCGGTTTCTCATCTGTGCACTCTGACATAAGGTGTTTAGGGGCAAAGACCCATGCCAGCGCAGCAGCAGCAGTTCCATCCCCAGTCTGACGCGAGAAGCACAGGAAGGTTGCCCAGACGAAGGCACAGCAGCCGGTAAAGGTGGTTCGAACATACAGGGGCACCAAGGCAAAGTTCAGAAACTGATGGGAGTCAGAGAGATGTGTTTGCATGAATGAGTGTCTACTGTTTTACATTCAAGAGATGCATGTTTGGGTATCCATATGGCTGATTTACATGTACAGTTAAATAGTTGTACTCTGAATTATACTGCATATTATTTAATGCATATAATTTATCATTCTCTTTATTGTCTTGTGGAATGTCCCTTTATTACATCTAATCTGAAAATTATATTGAATAAGGTACTGTAGGCATCAATATAAACTAAGTAGTACATATCACTTTGCCTGCATGAATGGCCAGAACATAAGCCCAGTCTGAAAGAAGAAATAGATCACATATTCACTCAACATCTCTAAAGATTTTCTAGATGTCCAAACAGTCAGGGATGGCTTTTCTCTCTGCATCATCTCACCTTGTACGTATTTAGGAATTTTTCTCTCCAGTCCTCAAAAATGTCCTCTTTGCCCTCTAAGAAACTAAGTCCTGTTTGAAACAATCAAAACAAAGCCACTAAAAAGGAATAGATTCTGTTAGATACACAACCACAACAGTAGGTCTTGTATTTAAAGGTCAGTGTATTTAAATAAACTGTTCTGTTCCACACATGCTCAAGTAAGAGGAGCTTGTAGGTTAGTTTATGCCGAAGATAACTGAACTCCTTCGTTTAATGTTGTTACAGATTTGAAATTTAGCTATAGTTAAAAGGATTCAGTGAGCGTTAAAACAAAACTAACCTGTGTAAAACACTGTGGTGGCTAAAGGCGCCGCAGTGGTCTGGTCAAGGAAAAGTTTACGCATTACCATTCCCGCAGAATTCCCGGGAAACTTACGTTCTAAGACCCGCATCCAGAAGAAGTTGAAGTTTCCATGGAAACTGAAAGCAACAAGGGCAACATTCCGTGTGTGCCTCCAGTCAATGTCGCCTTCCCGTGAAAACCATTGGTGAACAAAATCGCCACCGGCGAAGAGACACCCATACATTGTGACATTGGTAACCCATGGAAACCGTCGAATATATCTTAAAAAAGCTCATGATCAATATTCATGAAGCCAAAACCGTTCTTCTTAAACACCGGCAGTTTTCATAGCTTAACCTCCCTTCTAGAACACGTCCACGGCATCTCAACGGAGATTCCCATCGCTCCAAGTTTACAGTGAATACCACACACGTACAAATGGTTAAAATCACGTTTTAAGAATAAAGTAGGCCCATTAGAAGATGTAAATGTTCCCCCTCAAAGTAATAGAGATGGGAACCATTCGGTACCCGGTCCGTATGGTGGTCGGTCGAATTCTGCAAATGCCCGTAATAGTGACTAACGGGCTAACATCGCGAGACCACGGATAGGAAGGGCGTGCTGGTCGACATGGGCATTTCTACAGGAGTGGACGTTCCAACAGCTCACCACCACTCGAACAGGGGGCGGGATGGGGGAAACCCCAAGGGAGGAGGATGATGGAAAAGGGACCTGCTTTCTATTCCTCACTCCTATACCAGAAAACCACAATTCAACTAAAAGGCTGGGATTTTAATAGTTGTGATGTTATAGGTTTACTGTATTCAGCCTGAAAACCTGATTAAACAAATAATACATTTTGTAATTTTTCTATGAGGCTACAAAGTCTTATACTATATACGACTACGATAGTATTTTCAATGTGTTGTGGTAATTTTATTTAGTGGAACTAGTTAGTTTTACTCTGAGCTAATTACAATTACAATTACAATTATGGCATTTAGCAGATGCTTTTATCCAAAGCGACTTACAATTACATGGTGCTATTACATGGAGCAGATAGGGGTTAGGCATCTTGCTCAAGGATGCTTACAGGTAGGCCAACACAGGGGCTTAAACCCACGACCTTCCGGCTGGGAGTCCAACACTTAGACCACTAGACTATCCTGCCCCCTATCCTGCTAATTAATCATCAACCAAGTATATTATTTTCTTCAAAACACATTCAAAGGGCTTTATTTAACAAAGTGGATATTAAACATTTTGACTAACTGCCACAGATCAATACAGTCTTCACATGGGACATAACATATGAAGACTGTGTTCCACCCATAATCCATTGCTAAAGAGCATTATAGACATGCTGGCACATACAGATTCTTAAACCTATGCACTCATTGTCAAATAATTGCATGACATGATTAATGTATTCCTCTCTTTTAAACTTAATAAGCATTGGTGGATCAATTTAAACCTTGCTTTTCATCAAAGTTTGTAATAGTTTTAAAATGAATAATGAAATGATTTATTGTTTTTTTTTTAAATCATAGCAAATGTGTTCTCTGTAGTTTGATTATTTTGAAACTATAGGGCAACTTGTACAAAAATGTGACAGTGGGTAGCACGGCAGGCAGGTCCTGGGTTTGAAACTGTCTGAGGACTGTGTGTGTGTTTATCTTGGTTTCTACCACCCCACAAGACATGCATGTGAGGTTAATATACTCCGTCCATTGCCCATGACCAAGGCACAGGCCTGGGAAAGGAAGTTGGTCCCTGGACCGTGCTGCCCACAGCTCCTAGGTAGTTAGGATAAGTCAAATGCAGAAGACAAAGTCTAACTTAACAGAAAGGTACAGTAAGACATTGTGTGATAAAGAAGGTCGTTGAGGGTGCAGACATTGGACCCTTCCCCTCATAAAAAGGGAACATCCAACCACTAGAGGTATAAAAGAAAAATTATAATAATTTGAATTTTACACCATTCATCTACTATCCCTACTGGGGTCGGCCAGATAAAGTCACTACACAGTGCAGCAATTTCTTTCAATTCACACAACAATCCCAATATCTCCATGGTAAGCCACAATTAACAAAAATAAAAAAGGGCCATGGCATTTGGCATTAGGGGTAGATGGTCACAGTGTTTCCAAAGAATTAAGAGGCAATGTATTGATGTTCATTTTATGGGTTCCGTAAAGGATGGAAGTGCAGCTCTATTGCTGGGGGACTCTCTCCCAATCCCCCTGCTCAGTCCTACGGTACAACTGGGGCTGTCCGCCAACAAACAGGCTATCAGAGCTCGGGTGTTGTAAAAGAAACTGGATGGTGGACTTCATGTGCTGGACAAAGTGTGGTGGCTCAGCCTTTGGAGAGGTGGATAAGTACTGGAGGGGGACAGAGGACAAGTACATTCAGAAAGTAAGTTCACCTTGTAATGTTATGTGAATATCTTGATCTCTACACTGATAGTGTACTGTAAGGTAAGTGTACAGCAGAAATATGATGACATTCCAAACCTACAGTAACTGTCTTTACCTGTAAAATGGTATCATCATTTTGTGACAACCAGAAGGCAATGTCCAGGTTAGGAGACCATTTGCAGGGGCCAATTTTGACAAGTCCACGGCTTGAATCATATATGTTGGCCATCTGTAAGAGAGGAACTTTTCTTTAAATCATCTTTAGTTTCAAATTAGTCTGTACCTCTTTGCTGTTGTGTGCAGTGGTAGGACACAAAAACACGGGAATTATGGAATCATAAAGGTGCTTCTACTAATTGTAATCTAGAAATACAACTATGACAATAAAACTAATAATAGACTAAATCAATATGGATAATAATTACAACAAATGTAAATTTAAATATAACAGTTAACATTATTTGTATCTAATGTACATATCTGCTGGGAGAATGGTTTATGGTTTGTCTAGAAAAACTATTTTCACAGAATATAAAATCCCAGATAGGTCTACCTGTCCCCCAGTAAAGGTCCGTGCTGAGCGCAAATCCCTTGCTGGACCTTTATGAGTGAATGAAGATGGGAAAACCTCCCCTGTTTTAACATTTACACCTATGCATAAAGACAAACACACACACACACACACACACACACACACACACACACACGGTTAACAACAGTGACCATTATTACATGTCATTTATCTTGCTGTATAACCTATCCATTGCTTACCAATTCCATATACCACAGGACTGTGAGTTTCCTCTATGACAATATCATTCATTTCTACAATAAGGCAGAAAAGTAGGTTTGATTAGCATTTTCCAACTGTAAACTATATAATTAATAACCTAAAGTTAATAGGCATAGTTAGTACCATTTACCTGTGATGCAGCATGTTTCCAAATGAATATCCTCATTCTGTTTTTGGAATGCCGCTGTTAATTACAAAGACACCTTGAAAGTTGAATAACGGTGAAAAGTGACAACAAATGTCATGTGACAATCAAGAGTTAACTTTAAAAAAAAAAAAAAAAAGGCCATACCCAGTAGGCTAAGGCTGAGTTTATGAGAGGTCTTTGCCTCATCATTAAATCCCCCCACAAGGTGGAGCTCTAGTCTGTGAAGAAAAATAAAGATTATCTTAGCTGCAAATGTGTTTGGGCCAAGAGCACCAACCAACATTGTATACAGTGGTCTAACAAGTCACACTTTTAGTGTTTGTGTGTTTCATACCTGCCCTCTTTGCTGTGGTGACTTAGGGATGTGACAGCTTTCACAATAAGTGGAACTTCACTCCAGGTGCTGGAGCCATCACAGTGTGCAAGACAAACAGCTCCACTTCCTGAATCATATTTGAAGTTTAAAGTTAGCCTCAATTGCATATGCACATTACTTAAATTCCTTAAAGTTCTCCAAACAGTTGAAATATTTACACATCATCTAATTTGCTCATAAAGCAATAAACATTTCTAATTTCTCTGACACAACACATTACAGTTTTTCTCAATTGCTTACACACGTTTTCTGAAAGCATGGCTCATTTTCTTAAAACTCTAAACACAAATACAAAAACTCACACACAAAACTCCACAAATCTCTTGCAAAAGCAAACACTGCATTCAAAACAATGTCTTCTCTAAATGAAATGTTGTCTTCAAATGACAGACACCATCAAATGAATCGACATTTCTAAGAACAGTGATGCACTCAATGGAAAACACTACTATGATAATCTTGTCAGTAGGCCTTTTGCATTTTCAATGTTACACTACATACTGTACGCACAGTAGTTATGTTGTCATAAAACACCACAATAGAATTTTTATTTATTTATTCTGAAACACAGTACACATCTCAGCAAACACAGTTGGATTTGTAAAGTGCTCTTCATACAGAGCAAACAATAGAAAAAAACAAAACAAGCCTTCTGCATATACCGTGTTATTCTCCAACACAGGAGAACTCACCTTTGGCACTTTTATGCTAAAGCTATGATTGCTAATTGAAAAGCAACAGGTGTTTGGCCATATGATTAGTCAATGGTGCGATTGGTGGTCCGAGTTTAGCATTCTAAACGGCAGCGTTTGTGAACACGAGATTTTATCAATGAAGATTGTGCCAAATGTAGAGAATTGTGTCTAGTGCTTTGCAAGTGTGGTTCAGAACTGCAAAATGAGTGAAAAGCAGGGGAAGCATTTGTATTTGTGCAGAATTGTGTTCAAAACAGATGTTCCTTTTTTGTTCAATGATTGCTGTTACTATCACTATCATTTATAGCCATGATCAATGTTTACATCTTTCGTGCAGATGCAAAATAGAACAACAATAATTCGCCAATCATACATAAAGTGCAGTAATTTCAAATAAATTCACTCACATGAAAGCTACTTTTCTCAAATTTTAGAGCAGTTAAATCTGGTTACAAATTTTCCACTTTCCCCATCTCCCTAATTTTCCAGAAATTCCATGACCAGTGTAAAACTTGATACTTTGCAGTCTTTAGGAGGTGAAATAGTGTGCTGTATGTATAAAGCGATTCAAGAATTGCAGTTTTGAGAATGTTAACATTTTTCTGAAAACTGAGACATAAATTTTTTTTCCAAAAACACATCCAATGGAGATTACCTGTGTGTCGCACAACTACTAAATGGCAGGTTGTGGCATCATCAGATCCAATAACAGCAACAGCATCTAGGTGAAATAACACAAAACATAAAAGGACTTTTGAGATTGCAAATCCATCTATAATTAGGAAATTTGTCATATTTTGGTCATACTCCATTGGTACGAACATATAATTTGAGAGACTGTTTAGGTGAATTAGCCCTTAACCTTTATGTCTTACAAATGTCAAGATGTCCCCAAAAATATAGGCCCAAGATTACCATCAGCTGGTGTTGTTGCAGCAAACTCTCTTTGTTGGACATACAGGAGGCACTTATGGTCAACATCAACAAGTGGCTTGGAACGAAATAGTCTTGCGTTTTCCTGTGACAAACGAGTTTAACTTTTTAGTTTAATTTAATTTATTTAGTTTCAGTAGTTATTTTACGAATTACCTGATTTATATTACTGTATACTACTACGTAAATCATAATCTGGAGTTTATTTTACGAGTCGGAAGTCTGACTTCTATCTATCTCTTTTTGTGAAGGTTTTTTAAACCTTCACATCACTATCTAGAAAAAAAAAAAGCAATACACTCCATGACATACTGTTTATTACAGCTATATGCTGCTACGTCCAGCTCCTGTGCTATATATTTTTTAGAAATCGCGTTATAAGCCACCCTGTTTCACTTCACGCAGCGTAAGTTAGCTATATCAAATAAAATAAAACTATCCGTTACTATCCGTAATAAAATATATTATCCGTTACTTGAGGAACATGCTAATCTCCCTGTGTCGCAATATTCATCACATAACATGCACTATGTGTACTAGTACTGCGGGATTGCTAACTACCATAACTGTCATCAAATTATACAGCCCAATTTACTGCTAAACATTTTTTTAAGCTAACATTTGCTAGTAGGCGGATGGAATTCACAACCAACCTGCAAGTGTGGATATTTGTCGAAAATTTCAGCTGTCGACCTTGGCTTATCAATTTCCCTGTTTTGTATTAGCAAAGGCATTTTGTTTTATGCCACTTGGGACTCATCTGGTTATTCTACTAGTCATATCAGCCTCAAATCATCAATAGTAAATAGCTGATAGGGTAGCGCTCTTGTCTTTTTCTACTAAATAAAGAAGGTTCTTCACTTCACACATCTTCAAACAAAGCGCCACCCACTGGCAACCACGCACAAGTGCAAAAACGCGCCACACCACCAGTGAAAGAAGGCGGGGCGACAGCACTAATGTTGTGGCGTATACTGCAAAATCAAAAGACGTGTTTGTTTGCTTACTTGCTATGCTAACTCGGCCTGAAATCTTGTCGTGTAGTTTACTGAAAAAATAGATACTTGGAATTTTAATCCATTCTATACAAAAAGACATCAGGGGAGGGAACCTATTATTACTTTTTCGCCAGCATGAGAGGGGGTTCATCGTACGGCGACAGAGATAGGGACCGTGGACGGGACAGGTAACTTGCCACATAAGCAGGGAAGAATTCGTTTGTTGCGTACAGTGTTAAATCTATATTTAGACACGACATTGATGCAGATGGTATAATACCGCGGCGCACAGTAGTGGGCCTATTATGTAAACGCGTGTTGTTGTTGTCATGGCGGTGCAAATAAGATAACACTTTCGCCATGGCATTGGTGTTACAGCAACAGTTACGTATTTATAGTAAAGATACGCTACATTAAATAAAATAAATGAAATTCCCAAAATACAAAATATACACCACTATACATACTGTAAATATGTATAGACAGATGGCAGACTATGCAGCTGCACCCGCTTAGTGTGTAGCAAGTATGACTTAACTGAAACTAATTAAATGTCCTGACCTTGCTCTAGATCACGCTTTGGGTCCATGAGCAGCCGAGGTGGACCTCCACCCATGAAGTTTGGGAATCCAGGGGATCGCCTTCGCAAGAAGAAGTGGAACCTTGATGAGCTGCCAAAATTTGAGAAGAATTTCTACACTGAACATCCTGAAGTCCAGCGCATGAGTCAGGTGAAACACACACACCTCTCGGCATAGTATATTTACACTATCCTGTCAGGATAGTGTTTTATTTTCTCTCTTAATGTCTGAAGTACGACGTGGATGAGTATCGCAGAAAGAAGGAGATTACCATCAGAGGCTCTGGCTGTCCAAAGGCTGTCACCAGTTTTCTTCAGGCACAATTTCCTCGTGAGTAGCGTTGTGTGGCTGGTATCTCTCAATGGCAGCATTGACTAAAATATCATTCCCTATTCACCACCATTTAAAAAGTTTAGCACTTGTATCTTTTCCAATTCTCCCAGAGTATGTAATGAATGTATTGCTGGAGCTGAACTTCAAGGAGCCTACAGCCATCCAGGCTCAAGGATTCCCATTGGCCCTGAGTGGCAGGGATATGGTGGGCATTGCTCAGACTGGCTCGGGGAAGACACTGGCAGTAAGCGGGCCTTTTTCTGTACTATGCAGCATATGTGTACAAAATGAATGTAAGAAACACTGTTGCCTCAAAAAGCAAAATTAAACAGATTTTATTAAATAAGCGCACTCATTTAACACATACACACACTTGTGCTGTGTATGTGTTGGACAGCTGTAGATGTTGACTGCTCTGTTGAAGATAGACATAGTAGAAAGTTGTCCTGAAATCTGGATGTTTGAAGGGGATATGAACAACTGCTATTGTTCATATCCCCTTGAAGAGTTGACTTGAAGAGATCGTTAATATATTATTAACAATAATAATACATAGTAATAAAACATTATTATTTATTATTATAAATAATAATAATAACAATAATGTGATATTAATACATTTCATTTTTTTTTTTTTCAATTGTAGTATCTTCTTCCTGCTATTGTCCACATCAACCATCAGGCATATTTTGAGAGGGGAGATGGACCTATTGTGAGTATATAATAGATTTTGTTAATGGCTGTAGTATCTACAACAAAGTACTTTTACTGTACCTTGCAAGGCCTGTAAAACCCAGTCCTCCTTTTCTCATCTCAGTGTCTGGTCCTGGCCCCGACCAGAGAACTAGCTCAGCAGGTCCAACAGGTAGCGCATGATTACGGGAAATGTTCTCGTATCAAGAGCACCTGCGTTTATGGTGGTGCACCCAAAGGACCACAGATTCGAGACCTGGAAAGGGGTGGGTGTTGTTGTACACCAGTGTTGTTAATAAAGCAACTTTGTCCCTTCTATATCTTTCATAATGCCATGTCAAGTATGTAGCTATCCCTTTAGTTTTGTGATAAGCTGTGACGTTCTTCCAGGTGTTGAGATTTGCATCGCCACACCCGGTCGTCTCATCGATTTTCTGGAGGCCGGCAAGACTAACTTACGGCGCTGCACCTACTTAGTGCTGGATGAGGCTGACCGCATGCTGGACATGGGCTTCGAACCACAGATTCGCAAGATAGTGGACCAGATCAGGGTAGGAGATGCAGTCACTGCAGTTGCAAAAAAAAATTTTTTTTACCGTCAAGGACTTTGGTGTTAACTTCATGTTTCTCAGCCTGACAGGCAGACCCTAATGTGGAGTGCCACTTGGCCCAAAGAGGTTCGTCAGTTGGCTGAGGACTTCCTCAGGGACTATGTCCAGATTAACATCGGGGCCTTGGAGCTCAGTGCTAACCACAACATCCTACAGATAGTGGACGTCTGTATGGACAATGAGAAGGACAACAAGTGAGCATGGCCGGTGTAGTGTATTGATAACGTAGTAAGTAAGTTGGGATGATGTACTGTATAAGTCTCTGTTCGCCAGACTGCTTCAGCTGATGGAGGAGATCATGGCTGAGAAGGAGAACAAGACCATCATCTTTGTGGAGACCAAGAAGCGTTGTGACGAGCTGACCAGGAGAATGAGACGAGATGGGTGAGAGAACGCTGCAGACGTTTTTGTAGTATTTAGTCTGATAGTATGAAGTACAGATAAGAAAGTTCTGATGGCTGTAACGGTGGCGTTCAAGGGAGCGAGTGCAGGCGCGAGCCGGGGAATGAACACAGACGAGCCGGAGGAACGGAGTACGTTTAACACAGAATTTTAATGTTCACTTGAGTACCACAAACACAGTAACGTTGCAGACAGCAAACAATGACTCACAGCACTGAGTGCTGTGAGGAAAACTTAAATAGACACTATAATAAACATAACTAGACGCACCTGTGCGGGAATCCCCGGCAGGTGCACAGCCAAGACGGGAGGCACGTAGCGTTCATGAGCATGTGCACGCTGATCGTGACAATGGCTTCCTGTCACAGAACTAGCAGGATATGAGACAACGTCATTTTATTTGTTTTTGTATTGTCAGCATGAGCTATGAAACCAACCAAAAGCTACAATGACCTACTGACAAGCATTGTCCATGTAAGCAACCTGTAACTCTTACCTTTGAGGTCATTGTTGTCCAAAATCAATTAATACAAGTCACAGAGCCACACTGTTGCATTGGTCAGCATAAATTATATCATTATTATGAAAATGATCTTACATTTGGTTCTTTGAGTCCTATCCATACTGTAGTTTTAGTATTTTAAAATACCCAGATTAAATTTAAGGACCTTATACATTTAATTGTGAATTAGATTGAGATGTAGTTGTAAACACCACATGCCTTCAAATGTCTTTCAATATCAAGAAATGTCCTGTTCTTTCAGCATCGTACAGTATGTCATACTGGTGTTTTTGTATTCTAGGTGGCCAGCGATGTGTATTCATGGGGACAAGAGCCAGCCAGAGAGAGACTGGGTACTTGCAGGTGTGTAGTTCACGTTTATATACACTGTCCTCTTATGTTGTCTGTTATGATTTCTCTTATAGTTGAGAAGCCTGCAGGAAAAATAGTAATCCAATGCATTCTGCCTGACAAATTCTGCTGACGTTAAGTTTTGATCAAATTACTGTCTGCTGTACAACATATGGACTGACTCTAAATATTGTGTTTGCTTCTGCAGAATTCCGCAGTGGCAAAGCTCCTATTCTCATTGCCACTGATGTGGCCTCTCGTGGTCTGGGTATGTCATCTCCACGACACTGTCACACACTAGCTAATGCACACATCAGGGATAAAAACCAAATGAATCAGCTCTTACTAATGTTACATTGAGTAAAAAGTATTCACTATTTTAGTGAATGACAGTTGAGAATAGATACGTTAGAAATATACAAGGAAACGGTTTTAAAACTTTTTGGGATTTATTTACTCTCAGAATTTTAGTTAGAAGATTTTAGTTGCGCAATACGAAACACAATTGTGCAGACAAAATTGTGTTTTTGTCCAAAAAGTCGGAAGAGCTGTGCATTAGTTCGTTTGTACAATCAAAACACATCTACATCGCAAATAAAAACTGAAACTGTACCGATAATAAATAAATACTTTTAGTATTTTATCCGAATTTATTCTGAAATTGTCATTTGGTAGGCAGTTTTCTCACATAGTAAAACATGTACTATTGTTATGAGTTAAAAATAGAGGCATAAAAATAAAGAAAGCTGGGTTTTTTTTTAACCCCTGAGTATACAACTCTAAATGTAGTCAGTTAACAGTTTGACAAACCGTCCAAGTTAAAGGTATTCAGGCCTTCTTTTCCACCTAGAGGTTTACAGTCTGTTTCTTATTACTGCAGTTCAATGATTCCTTCGACCGGGGCTCTTTGGCGCGCTACCTGAAAGGAGGGGCAGTGTGGTGGGGGGTGCAGCTGCTCCTCTACAAACTCTCTTGTCTACAAAGTCAACAACATTGTTCCTCATATCAAAACATTCGTCCATAATTTCAATTCCATGCATATGTTTCTGTTTGGAATAATCAGTTTGGAATTCGTATAAAGTTAGTTAGTAGAACCTTCCCAGACCCCCTTTAAACAATTAGTTTCAGCTCTAATCTTCTGGCAGGACAAACCTGGAAGTGATTGGGGGAGGTGGGGATTTCTTTGACTGGCCAAGCTTCATATGACTTTATGCTTTGTCTTTTGTCCCCTCTTCTCCTCTCAGGGTTTGGCAGCACTGTTAACAGACAGTCAGTGCTGCTGTCGCGACCGGGGGCTTCTAACCCCGGTGTCACAGTTACTTTGAAGCTTGGCTAGTTTTAGACCAATAAGGCCCCTCCTATTCCTCTTGGGTAACTAAGATGCCCACCCCCCACCCAGTTGTGTGCTTGTAAATCCAGCGCTTGGGACCAGCCTGAGGGGCCTGTATGTTTGTCCGTTGGTTCGTCCAATAATCAGACATGCAGGAGAGCGGGGTAGTTGGGCTCGTCTGGATCCGGGACCTGAGGAGGGTCCGGCAATGCAGCGAGAGAGCAACAGAAGCAGTGCCTCTCGGGGTTTAAACTGTCTGCTCCCGTCTGACGTTGCTGGCGATGGGGAGAACTAAACGGCGTGAGGAGGGCTACATGCCCTGCTCCCTCCTGTCTCCCCCCCCCCCTCAGCCCCTCCAAATGAACCAAGAACTACTTCTCTTGTGAAAACGACCTAATAGGGGTAAGTACCATGGCGTTTTCTTGACTCCTCCATCTCACAGCACATCCAGGTACTCCCATCCTGCCCGTGTTTTTTTTACTTTAATTCCCAGCACAGTGTAGGATTGCCCCTGCCATCCTACAAACGTTAATTCCTCCCTTCCCCCCGCCCCTTTGTTGTTGTTTTTTTGCAAGTCAGAGCTAGTGAACTTTTCTGTCCTCGTGTTAATCAGGCAAAAAAGGAGACTTTATCGGACTTAGCAGTGCTGTCGGAGCCCCACGCACGTCTTATGTAATGAGAAACAGACTATTATTCGGGGCAGGATAATTTAGTGGTTAGGGTGGTTGATTCCCACCCAAGAGGTCAAGGGTTCAATCCCCAACTTGTATCTAACCACCCTTGAGCAAGATGCTTAAATCCTACTTGCTCCTTAATACTTGTATTTGTAATAGATGTAAGACGCTTTGGATAAAAGCGTCTGTTAAATGACCAACTTGTAATTGTAGTTATTTGGTTCCTATCCATCATTTTCATTTTATTAATTTATTTTTGTTTGTCAGTGTCTACATATCAAGTAAACTTGACGTACATTTTGCTTTGACTGTGGCAAACTCAACATTTATTGAACTATTGAACTAATAACTAATAGTTGGTTTAAAACTAGTTTTAAATCGAATGTTTATAAAACAAAATGAGATTTTTCATATAATTTCTACCATTTCCCAGATAATTATTTTGTCATGCTTTAAGTTTAAGCAGGTGAGTGGTTTGTCTTTATTTCTCCAACTCCTAATTTGTACTCCAATGTTTTGAACAAATAACTGATTTGAAACTGAAGGTAGGCAAAATTATCTGTTGAAATGTGAAACTCCTGGTCAACCTGGCAGTACTTGAAGTCTAATATTAGTTTCTCTTAATTTTTGTTGAAAGATGTGGAAGACATCAAGTTTGTCATCAACTATGACTACCCCAACTCTTCTGAAGATTATGTCCATCGTATTGGGCGTACCGCCCGCAGTACCAATAAGGGCACCGCCTACACCTTTTTCACCCCAGGGAACATGCGGCAAGCCCAGGATCTGGTCCGGGTGCTGGAGGAGGCCCGGCAGGCCATCAACCCTAAACTGCTTCAGCTTGTGGATACTGGTCATGGGGGGGGAGGAGGGGGTAAGGATGAATAGTTTGCACCACCGTACCTGCAAACTATCCTTCACTGGCTTTCCTCCCTGCTGCTGCAGCTCCCATGGGGATTAATGAAGTGCAGTCTGATGTCAAATATAAATGTGCATGGCAGAGATCAGCAACATAGTTTGTCTTAAAAAACAATACTGATGCTTGATTTTATGATGAAACATAATTTGTTTGTTAAAGGTGGCAGAATGCGTTACCGTAGCAGCGGCTTCAATGCCAACAACCCCAACTTAATGTTCCAGGATGAGTGTGACCGCCGCATGCGTTCTGGTGATGGCGGCAGCAAGGACAGCCGCAGCAGTTTCAGTCGGGAAGGCACTAGCAGCCGGAACGGGGACCGCTCGTCGTACAGGGAGCGGAGTCGGGAGAGCAGGGGCAGCTACAGCTCAGGGTCGCAGCAGTGCCAGAGTGGAGGCTACGCCGCCAGGAATGGTGGGAAGTCGAGCAGCGTTGGATCTCAGGAGCAGCCCAGCCAGGCCCAGGGTCAGTTTGGCCCACCTCCGCTAGCCTCTGGCGGGCCTCAGCCTCTGATGGCTCAGCAATTCATCTCGCCACAACCCCCGCTCTTGGGATTCATGGGTCAGCCACCATACCCATTCGCTACACCTCCAACCCCCAGGAAGTAGAATTATTACAAACAAGCATAATTTACTAAAGATATGCAGTGTGTGGTTTTTTTTTTTTAAACTTTTTTGTAAAACTCCTGCTGGCATAGCATTTGGTTTGTTTTGTATTCGTTCTTATTGCAGTATTATATATTACAAAAAGAGTTTAATTTCTCCTTAATACTACGGCAATGTATCTTTCAGATACACAGTATGTCTACTAAAACTGAGCCATTTTTACCTGGGGGAATGTAAACTCACTTTTCTAAACTAATGTACCTAATGTAGGTACAAAAAGTACTTTGTGTCAATGTATATGCAGACATTTCTGTAATTGTGTCAATTGAAGCTAAATATTGACTCACTTCAAGGAAACTGTCACTCGTTTTCTTGTCATGAGTATTTTACAATGTTTTATTTCCTTAAATAAAGTTTTCATGAAAGAAATGACCATCGTGTACATTCCGTGAACCCAAACATTGGTAGAAGTTATGTTAACTTCCCAAGAAAAGAGCTTTATTTCTCTTAAATACATGTACTATTTGCACTACATGATCTCAGTTTGTTTCCAGCATCTATTATTGTTCTTTGCATATTTTTTGGCAAATGTACAGAATTGCATGAACCTTGTATTTACAAACAGACATTGGCTTGTGGAATGACGTCTAATGTAATCCCAGACTTTACAGATTTATTTATCCCGTATCCACAAAAAAGCATGTCGTAATATTGTGCTCCCAGGACCAACTTACTCTGATGTTAACGCATACAACCCATGTGACTTTATAACAATATCAGAATTAGGTTAATCCCAAATTATTACTTAAGTGGCTTGTATTCTACAAATGGGTCGAATAATTAGTTGATGTATATATGCACAAAACATTGAACACTGGTACAGTTCAGGCACATATGGCAGAACCAAACTGGAAATTAGACATGTCCCACTGTGAAAATGAGGTGGCAAAAAAGGATAAGGTTATCATTGTGTGCAAAATTCAGATTAGAGAAGTGCATGTCAGGTAATGTATAAAAACAAAAATCTCCAGTGAAACTAATATTCCATAATCATTGGATTGGAAGTGTTAAAAGTGCAAATAAAAAGCTAAATCTCAACATTTATCAATGGGGTTGAGATGGGATGTCCTTCCTTCATTGTCACAGCTTAAGACATCAAATGCTCATTGCTCAATAGAAACAATTGTAATATTGCTACAATTACAACTAAACTATACAATATAATATCAATGTAGCAGGCCAATCAAAAAAGCTCATCCTGCCAGATTAAATGTATTCAGTTTCCTGCTCCATTTACTATGGACCATTTCTGAGCAGTAGTTTTAAGTAATATAATCCATTCCTTTGGACCATTTAAAAACAATGGCATAATGGCACCAAGGGTAGCAGTTGGATGACAGATATGAATGAATATAAATTAACACACTAGTTTCAGTGCCCTACAGCAACGTTTCTGTAGAGCATGTATTTTCTGTAATTGATAGGAGTAGGTAGGTTGCTAGTAAGCCAGGCTTGATACCATTTGACTGTAAACACTCAACATGCCGGTTGTACCTCCTTCCTGGTTGTAGTGTGCTGACCTCAACATCCAGAGAGGGCAATACTATAAATATACAGACGAAAATTCCCACACTAAATGTAGTTCATTATGATGCTCCTAGTGCCAATTTAAGAATACTTGCATACTGATGTGTGGATGTTTTACACCAATGGTCGGAATAAATAAAAAATAAGGACATCAGTTTTCAGTCTTCCATAGTCTTAGACGGGCCGATGCACACATTCAGTTTTATAGAGGCTTGACATAGTTTCTCATAAGTCACTGCACTGATTCATTGTTTTGACACTATGATTGTAATGTATTCATTTGACTGTAAATTGTAGGAGAAAAACACTAAACAGTAACATGATGATGGAATGAAGACAAGAAGTGTATGGAGGAAGGCACAAGCTAGAAGCTACTTCCCACAACTGGTCTTACATCAATCACAAAGCTCATTTTAACCATTCAAATGTGAAAAGGCCATTGCACCTTGACCAGTGACTGGGGGCAACCTCAACCCAAATCTAAAGGAAGCAGCGAATCAAATGACAGGAAGTTGGTCCTCTCTAAAGACTCCCCCAGGTGTCTGGAGGGGGGAACTGTTCAACATTGCCGGATTCATCGTAGGATTTGTCTCCCATATTGAATGTTAGCTTGTATCGCAATCGCACCATTTCCTGAAACAAAAAGGACAGTGGTGACATCATATGAAAATTGGACAGGGCAGTATATCACAATCATATGCAAATATAACTAGTTTTTGGCATGTGTGCTAATTTTCAGGTTGTGTTGTCAGAGCACTGACACTATCACTAGAACTATCACAATAGCTTGTGTACCTTCTGAGGGTTGGCCAATAGCAAGATTTGTGTGATGGAAGCTGGGGGCACGATGGGGTTGAAGGCTGGGAGCTCAGTGCCAGATGGAGGCTGTAGTTTTACTTTCATCACCTAGACATGAATGTCCAAATCCATACAAATTCACTAAGATGACTTTGATTTAAATAAATTGCTAAATACATAACCAAAACCTACCATAATTATAAATACATACATAAATATGCCCATTATAATATTATAATAATAATAGAAGTGATATGTCTGCAGAGTCAAGTGTGCACTACGACCAAGCATTTCACTACCATTCATTGCTACGGCTCTGTCTGTGTATGTGACCAATACAAACTGAATCTTGATATTTCATGTTAAAAACAATATGTGCCATTTACAACGTGACCCAAATGCGAATGCATGTCTTCGTTCCATATTATAAAATGTTATGTTTTAGACTGATGGGTAAACATAGTCAATGATTTAAAGATGCCAGTTTGTGCTGACATTTGATTGTGTATATGAGATAGTATCACCGTCTTGCTGTCAGTATAGAGGAAAGGGCCTACCCTGGGTACAGCGGACTGGAATCGGATGTTAGTGACGGGAACAGGGGCCGAGGACAACATGGAGATGATTACCACCAGCACGTCAGGTCGCAATGGCGGACACTCACGGGCGAAGTGGAAAAGCACACGGAAGCTGTGTTTGTCAAATACCGTCACAGGTAACAAGTTACCTGAAGAGCACAGGAGAAGAAGAAATAGAAAGAACATCATCTACACTTTAGAAGATGTATACAAAAATGTATAAAATGAATGCAGACACTATTCTAAGTGATTAGATTTAAAATATTAGAATTCTAAGATATTACGTTTTTCAAATAACAGTTGAACAAGCACACGTGAACAAAGCCGACTGTTGTTTGCATGGGTTATCTTAGTGTTCTGAACGTGCTTACTAGGTTTTATGGATTCCAGAGGCACAGTCACATCTGATAATGAAATGCTGTCCTGAAGAATGGGGCTGGGACATTGGTTCGGAGGTGCAGGGGTCATGTTAGCAGCATTTGGAGCGAGACTGGACTTGTTCTGGAGGTCTCGTAAGGTAGGTCTGGATTGAGGTTGGACTTTGTCCCTAAGACAGGGCAGCAAGATGGATGTAAAACAAGGGGGTGTTATCGCTGGTCAGGTTTGAAGCAAATGTGCTTAAAAGTGCTTAAAGATGCAGTACATGTACAGGCTCCAAAACAGAGAAAATACTTTGAATGAACAGAAGTAAATGAAAAAGACTGCCAACCTCTCTCTAGTAATACCAGGTCAATAGGTGGGTGACATCACAAACAATACATTCATCTTTGTTTATACAGTCTATGACAGCGTCTCTCAAAGGGTAGATGAGAAAATGGAAATCATACATCTTGATGATAATAATATGCAATCCATTCAATAAGTTCTATAAATCCAGGGATGAAATCTGTCTGTTCCTGAGCCATCAAATTGGGTCACACTCCATTTATTCTTAGGTATTGCCTTGTAATTCTGCATTTGAACAAGCTAAATAATATAATTCTCTTGTTAGAAGACTTAATGTATTCTAGTCCTACAAAGGTCTCTGCTTGGAAAAGAAATGAAAGTTGGTACAGAAGCCAAAAAACTGGTCTATGATGTACAAGCTGTAAAATATAGATTTTTTTTAAACACAAGTACATAAGATTCTCTTCTAGACATAAGTTGGAGCAGATAAAAGTCCCAACAACTGCATATTAAGCAGCTATGCATAACTTTTCTGAAGTAAGGATTACAAGCAATAAATAAATGTAGGCAATGACTTGATGGTCTGGGTTGGGATGGTAAGAGATCTCCCAGTTCCCTTACCATTTCACATGCTGTTTCTCTGGGGGTAGGGACTGCTGTAGCAGCGTCTTGCCCAGTAGATCTAGTTCATCCATGGGTTTGGTTGGCGTGGTGGGGGCCCCTGCAGGTGGAGTGTGGGGAGTCAGGGCCATGGCCGGTAACAGGACGGCGGCTGGGACCACTGGCTCTACGCTGTCAGAGGACTGCATGCATGCAGCACAGGGTTACAGAGTCCGTCAACAACAGCAGTAGGAGGAAAAGGTGGCATAAAATGGGCTAACGTTCATACGGGGGTTCACAGGAGAGCATGCCCACCTGAAAAGTATTCCAGTCTCCCAGTGGAGGGGTGGGGTTGGAGTGTGGGCTCGTTTCGTTCAACCCTTAATGATGCAGTAAACCATAAAGAACAAATTGAGACCAGTACTTTAGCCCATTAGGGGCTACTAGGTACAGAACTGTGTACTTTGTATCACCATTACTTAGACAACCATAAAAAGGTCCATTCTTAGAAAGCAGGAAAACAGTCTCAGACTCTTATTAGCTGGTTTTAAGCAAAGATACAAGATAACAACTAAAATGTGGCTACATTAAATGGAAGACCGGGCCGTGTTTACCTAGTGACATGAGCTCATCATCTAGGAGGCTGACGCCAGTGTCCTGAGACGGGGTGTGTAGAGAGGGAGTGTCTGGGTTACAGGATGTTGCGGTGGTTGACGTGTCCAGTCCTGACAGGTCTAGCAGAGCGGTACTGCTGCTGCCTGTTTGGGACCAACAACATCCATCTGCCATCTTACATGTTAAACTCTATTGATGTATTTGCACCATTTACAATTGTAAGTTGCACAAAACTGTGGGTAATAGTGTATACATAAAGCGTGCACAAACACACACATACACACACACACCTGGTAGTGAAGGCATGTCTGTGCCGTCTCCATTCACCTCTTCTCCCTTCACTAGTTGTCTGTACAGGTTGATGACTTGCGTCAGGCTGTCATTGGCCTGCAGGATATCCGCTGGAACCAATGAACAATCCAGAGACCCGAGTCACAACCACTAGCCTAGGAGATAGGTTAGCTAACAACAGACAAGGTTAGCTAACAACAGACAATGCTGAAAGGACTGTGTTCGGAGCTGCTGCTCAGTGGAGCTGCGGTTTCAACACAGCTGTGGGACGATGCCCTGCATCAATAACCTTACCTAAGGCTTCATCGTTGTCCTCTGTGTCACTGGCTAACCGGAATAAAGTGGGCCGCATCTTTTCACAGCGTTGGTAAAGATCCTGCAGGTATAAAAACACTTTACAATTTGAGCTCAATACAGTGCACTTCACTTATAGCATGTACTGCTAAAAGAAGTACTGCATACTGTATCCCCCTTAGTAGTTGTGGGTTGTGCTGTGTCATTTGTCTTTGTGCTGAGCATGGCTAACCTTAATGAGCTCCTGGTTGCTCTGGGAACTGCTCTCCTTACTGTAGCCTTCCAGCAGCTGGCTCAGCAGGCTCACACTCTCCTTCACCTCCTGGATGGCATTCACCCTCTTGGACACCTTGTCCATACGCTTCTGGTCCTGGACACACATGGAAGAGCAACAAAGGCTGCCTAAATAGGTTTTGTTGTTCCACGTTTTGAAAGCAACCAGCACTCCATGCCAGATTTACACAATCAAATGCAATAAATTGCTGCCTACCTGCAACTACCAATTGGTTAATCCCACTGGTTGTAGTGTTGTTGTACTTTTTTTTGCCCAGTTCTCCAAAATTGTATATACACTGCAGCTGATTGGCTTAGACTACTGTCTGTCAAATAATACTTAGGTGATGATTAACCCTTTCTCTACTTTGTATTATTGTTATACTGGTTAGATTAACTCTTGTGGCAGTAATATGGTCAATACCTTAATTATTTTTCTTTAACTGTGAACTATGAAGAATTTGGTCTGCATTGTGATAATACATTCTAACAAACAGTTGTGTAGATGTGTAGATCGCTGCACGCTTATAAAAACACAACACATTGTAAACAAAGAGTTTTACTGACCTCCTGCACCATTTCCTTAATGAGCTTGTTGGCAGCTCTCAGATCTTCAGGATGAGTGCTGTTCAATAGGCGAGACAGCGTCTATGCAAATAGGATATGAGAGGAGGGGAAATAAAGAGGGGGAAGTGATATAAAGCAGATATCCCCTAAAACGAAATGTTCACTTTAATAAGCATAATGTGAAAAAGCAAGATGACTTGCCGGTCCTACATTATGACTCCTTGTTGGGGTGATCTGTGCTTCATCATCTCCCTACCTTAGATTTCTCCTCGTCCTCAAAGATGGCGCTCTTGGCTCTGGATGTAGGCAACGGGACGGGCCTGTCATCAGGAAGCACCGGGTCCTGCTTGACAATACCTGAAAGAGAACAAGTACTCATGCTCACTTCAAAATAAATAAACCTTCAGTCCACCGGAAACAAGAAACGATAACTAGGAAGGACAGCATTTGTTTAAGCAACATAAATGGGGGTATAACGCACTGAAACCAAAGCAGTCCAGTTACAGAAGTATTAAAAAAATCGCTCCCTATGGAATGCACTGTAAACCTTCCTCTAAAAAAGGTGCTGCTACTGTCCTCATGATTAACATCACCAATGGGCATCATTACAAATGAATTCAGTGCAATCTATCGCAAGGCAAGGTGTAGCTTAAAGGTTCATGCAGATATTAAAGAAATCTGACTGCTCACCCTGTTTTTTCAGCATTTGATAGGCATCTGCTATCTTGGTCTCGTCTGGCAGTCCCACCATCCAGCTATACATAATTTCCAGAACCTTCTTCTTGACTGGCTCTGGGGCACGGGAACCCAGATACTGCAGAAGACAAAGGGAGTAGGGTGTAGTTGGGTGTAGTTAAAAAATAAACAGAAGGGAAAAGGGAGTGGAAATAATACAGCATATAAAATGTAAATACTAAAATGTGTTAAGGAAACAAATCAGTACCTTGGGGGAAACCACTTTGATGAGCTCATTAAGGAAGCGGAATTTACCAACTTCTGTGTGAAAGCGTTTTCCACACTTCTTCATACACGTCTCCAGAACCTGGAAAAGGTAGATAATTATGCATTGATTATATTGGTTTGATAAATTCAAACTGTGAAAAATACCAGTGGCATGTTTTGTCTGCAACTTGTTTTAACTGCAACTTGTTTTAACTGAACAATATGCATTCTCATATACTCTCTCTTACCGTCAGGGCTTGCATTGCCTCCCACCCCTGAGGTGACTGGATTTTATGGGCCAGGAGCCTGGTTGCCAGTTGGGGACTGATCAAGACAAAACACTGTGGTACTACAAAATGCTTTCAGAAAACATCATGTATATGTAGATCATACATTATAGATATATGGGGTGCGTCAACCCAGAAATGTCATTAACAAAGCATTGACACCACTGAGGTTGATAGCGTTAATTGTGCTGCAAACAAAGCATCTGCTGTAACTAAAATGAATAAATCGAATTAAGGAATACAGACACTAATGAAAATCTGATGATGTGCATTTGTCCTTGCACAAATGTCAAAGCAGATAAAAAAGAACTACAAGCGGAATAACCTCAGCAGATAAACAAAGAATGTTTGTTCTTTTTAGAATGCGAGTTACCAAATCTGACTGGTATACACATACACTGACAGAAAAAACCTGGAGGAAAAAGCCCATAGTGAAGAGAACTGGTACAGTACTTCAATGAGCTTATAGAGAAATGCCATTCTATAATTGTGTGAAGCACTAACCCCTCTGGCTCATTATTCAGCTGTTCCCAAAAGCCCTTGATACTGTCCCAGTCCATGTCCTTATTAAGAGGGTTGGTGGCCTTGTCTGTGAAAACAGGCGAAATTTTTTTTAAACATTTAAACTAAAATATTACAATTAAAAACATTAAACTAATCTCTATCCCAAATTGACAAATATATTACTTGGGATTCTCATACATAATTTCACATGAATAGGCGAATTCCAAAAAGGAAACTCCAGAGAGGCGCCATTATCAATAACTAAATGACACATTTCTGTTGATAACTGCATAACCGTTTTGAAAACATTACAAAAATTAATGTTAATAAACTGTCAAATAAGAACCAATATGAACACGGAAAGTATGTCTGCCTCATGTACACTGTAAATGTTATCCATTTTTTAGCTGTTGTTTATGTTGTGTGCAAGGCCCTTGACATGTAGTTTTTCCATTGTAAAGCTTCATAGAATATATTGTATGGTTTTAAGATTACAGATGTAGCCTTACATTTATTCTTAATACTTACGATCACTACGTTATTCTAGTACTGATGACTAATACTGAGGTAATCAAGAAAACATAGCTAACATAGGCATAGCTAACACCTATCATGGGTATTATTGGGGAATGTAACTGTATCAAATATGCACCGTCTGTCCTTGTAATAATGCTGCAGAGACCACCAGAAGCAGGGATCATAGTTTTCAAGACTGTATTATTTGGCCAAGGTTTTTGTTCCTATGCCTATAGATTGCACTTTTGGGTTTATTGACAATCGCCCTCGACTCCACGATTAACACTCATTCGGACCTGCTTAAGATGGCATAAATATTAATGAAGTAAATGTGTCACCCCGTTATTAATGTAAACTATATTATGCCACTAAGTAATTGGTAATGTACTGTATAATGACTTACTGATGCGAGACTCCAAGCTCGCCTCATCTGGAGCCGCCGCCATCTTTCGGGAATTCCACGGACTAATGTAGCAACTCTCGCGTTACTTTCTACTGTATCGCAAGGATTGTTTAGGTCCCTCTGTCGGCCGCAAACAAGAACAGCAACGTGACATTGAGGTGGTAGGCAGACTGCCAATAAAGATGGGTTGGCTGGCTGTATACCCGTGTTTGAGGAAAATTAATTGTCCATGATGCTTAATATTTTAGCCGAATATAATCTCGCATTTGTGAAGTCGTCATATGTGCACGAGGTAAGACAACACGTGTTTCAAATGGTAATGCAGAGGAGGGAGACGATGGGGCTGTCACTGCAGGGTTGCTGCAGCAAGGAACAATAACTATATTGTCGCCCACTTCAAACTGGAAGGAAGTTGTCTGTTCGCATATGTCATCAGAAATCACACCACTCCATTTTATGACAGCATTTACGAATTTCCCAACAACAACAACCACCACCGAGAAAGAAGTGGAAAAGCTGCAAATACACGCTAGATAGGTAACGTTAACGTTAGGCTGCACCCGAGTCCCAGTAGGTTACAAAGCAACTTTAGTTGAGTTTGTAAGCTAACGTAAATGTATCAACTCAGCTGAACGTGGGTCGGGTCATAGTACAATTCTAATCGCATTGATTGATGTCGGAACACCTATGTCTGCTTGATAAGTGACAAACGTAACGCACGTTTCAGTTGCAAAAGTTAGCTAGATTGCTAGTTGTGCTAGCTGTTACGGTGACTCATTGGCTGCAAATGAATGTATCGTAATGGGGTGTTGCCTGTGTCTTCCCTACTGAAGCGCTGCCCGGGACTTGAGTAGGACTGGCGAAAAGACTGTCCCGAATTCCTCCTACACAGAAGTAGGTGAGCAGGACTTTGATTGAAGAAGAGCGAATCTGGATTTTGTTTAATAATACGAGATAATGGGCTCATTGAAAGCCCTTCAAGAATGGTGTCGGATACAGTGCGAAGATTACAACGACGTGGAAATAAAGAATATGTCAACGTCTTTTCGAGACGGCCTGGCATTTTGTGCCATAATACATCGCTACAGACCAGATTTGATGTAAGTAACAAACTAACATAGGTTAATATTATTATTAATAGTTAAATTTAATAATGTGTCCATGCTAACCCAGTGTTTGGCAGAAGAAGAAAATGTTAATGGTAGAAAGATTGTCAAGGGATATCAATAAATAGATTAAAGCTGTATATTTCATTACATTTTTGACACTACACACGCTTCAGGTATATAAAAGCTGGTGAAAAAGGAAATGAAAAGGAAATATACACTACTGCTTTTGAACTTGAATGAAGGATAGGAGCCATCATCAGTAATCCTATCAGGATCAGACACCTTTTAAACTTGTTGCAGGGTCACAGACAGTGCACTTTAACTGGGCTCAAAAAAGTCAATAGAATCTACACCAGATTCTAATGTTGAGGTGTATGCAGGTTCTTGGCAACCAAGATAATACTTAATACCCAAATGTCAGTGTCATATTACTGAATATTGGGCTACATACATTTTAAAACTACTATTTAAGTAACATTTATGTGCCTTATTTATTGGGTAATTAAAAAACACATGAAAATCATCTATTTGTTCGCAGTAGGCTATATGATTCCTGTAACTGGCAGACATGTGTACAATTTGATTCAGACAAAAAGAAAGATGGCTTGTTTCCCACATCAGTGTTGGGACCACTAGGGTTAGAGCAACCTGAATTGAACTAAAATGAATTTGCATGTTCAGCAGGTTTCTATATCTATAGACTGTTTGCATGGGAGTCAGCATTACATGATTCAGAGGCTTCACTGATTACTAAGACTTCTGAATCGATTATTGAAAGCTGTGTCACGCAGTGCACATTACAATATAGCAACACTAACCTCCTTGTGACTCATGTTTAAAAAAACATCTATGTGGAGGAACACACATGTGTTTCTAAAGCAAAAGCTAGCATTGTCTGATTCCCTTTCCTTTTAACATCAGACAGATCAGATTGTTGCAAGTGTACTATAGTTTTACACGATTATGAATTGGTGTTTGTAGAACAGTAGTATATCTTTTTTTTCCCCACTCTTTGTTCTTTCTCCCTTTCTTTCTTTAATTTGTATTGACCCATTCCCATCCAGAGTTACTCGGATGCAGACAGACAGCACGTCAGGCTAATCTGTCACTGAGGCCTTGCTCTGTCAGAATGTATTTAGCTCTAATTCGATGCCAGGCTATCAAAGTACTACTCTGCAGCCACTGTAGTCTCATTAAACAGTTGACATTATGCTTATAGGCTTCATACAGCCACTGAACGTTTTATCCCCTGAAACTCACATTTAACTCATTAAAAAGTCTGATTTGTTGACTGTTTGCTATTTGTCATTGATTTTGTGTAACAAACAGACTTTAATCCAGTCCGAAAAGATGGCCTGTTTTATAATATTGTATTGGTTACTATTCATAATAAGTTTCCACCCTGGCTCAGTCGTGCAGGAAAGTGCATGTGACCATGGGAGAGGTAGATAACAGTGTGAGCCTTTGAGAGCTGCAGGGGGAGGAGTAGAGAATGCAAGCCATTCAATTGGGGGGCATACTCTTGTCAGTTTCAAACAAAACAGTGGTTGGAAGTGGGTTTGAAGTTGTTTTTTTAATGCAGGCTTCAAACCACAAGGGAAAGTCAGTTGGTCCTTTATCGGCCTTATAAAGCACCTTTGTTTATCTCACCGCCTCATATATCATCTCCTCTAAGAATCTGGGTCTTGCAGCCGATCCTCTCACTGTCATCCCATCCCTAAATCCCTCTGCCTCCATTTTTCCATCCAACCTTTCTGTTCCCACCTAAACAGCCTTGGCAGTGACACTAGTCCACACAAGCTCTGATCATGCGGATGTTGAACACTAGACACACAGGCCGTTCCTCAGCAGTCCCATTGCCAAAAATAAACACGAGGGTGCAACTCTGTGGGCAGGGTTATAACGCATCTCACGTTGCACACTCGCTTGTCACTTTCATGTTTAGCCAGACCTAAAAACATGACACAGTAACACAGTGACAGTTTGTACAACTATTCGCTTTTTTGCCATCTACAATTTTGCATATATGCAAAATTGTAGATGACAAAAAAGCCATCTACAATCTTTCCTGTGATCCCATGGTGGTTATTAGCATGTATGCTAATAACCACCATGGGATCACAGGAAAGATATTGTGACATTGAGACCTGATCTGTTAACATGGGAGATAGATTAAGGAGAACAGTGGTGACCTTGTGTAGCTGCAATAATGTTAATTTAGTGACGTTTTCATGTTCGTGAAGGCTACAAAGTTGTCCACTACATACAAAGCCTCCTAGCTGCTAATCAAATATGCCCACATACCTCTACTCCAGACAGCTTGTACATTTTGTTCGTGTTTTACTGCAGTTACTGCTGTTTACTGGTGAGAGCCTGGATTTAGTTCTTCTGCTCCAGGGCCATCAGAGCAGAGGCCCTGTAATTATCAGGCCATCATTTCTGTTTACCTCAGCTGCTTGTGGCCTTTTTATCTTAGCAGTTTTAGTCCACCCATGCCTTACCAATCATTGGATAGACTCACTATTTCTGTCACCCATACTGTCAAGACAAAAGCTTTTTTTATGGGTCATAAATGGAAATAGTTTAATGGAGCATTATCGTAGTTCACCATGGCTAGCTGATGTATAGAAAGATTTGTTTACTGTACTGAAGTGGCACAACAGGCAAACACTCCTATTTGTCTTTTATAAATTTTCTGCGCTTTTTGTAATTCCAGAGACTTCAGTTCACTGTCTAAAGAGAACGTCTATGAGAACAACAAACTGGTGAGTCAACTGAATGTTTTGACTTAGGTCCACCCATGAGCTCATGCCCTGAGATGTTATAATTGGATGTATCAATTCACAGTTTGCTCGTCCCTGAGGGGAGGGTGATTTGGTCTATCAATATACAGTAGCTTACTTACTCAATAGTCTTCACCTAGCTGAATCCAAAGTCTACACATTGTGTGTGACAGCAGAGTGTGTGTGGCTACTTCTGTCAGGGTGGAACTTTCTTTTACTAGACCCCACCTGACATGAGATCATATCAAAAGAGGAAAGCATTTGAAGTGGTCATGGAATAACAGGAAGTTGTCAAGTTAAGCCTGAGGAGAGGGCATGCTAAAATGTTATCAAACGCACTGCTCAAATGTGGTCAGCTTAATGTTCTAATGGGGGGGAAAAAGAGAAATTCTTAATGTTTTCTTACTGTCTTATTCCATAATATCTGTGTGTACTAATGAATACTATTAAGAAACCGAGTCTCGTAAGACTTGGACTGGTTTTGGCAAGTGCATGCTACTGTTTACATTTCTTCTTATTGCTACGCAGCAGCACAGTGCAGTGTAGCAGCTTGTGGTAACAGTAGAGACAAGTGGCCTGCGTTCTGGCTGCCATTCAGGTTGCTCTAATAGAGCAAGTAATTCACTGTACCCACAGCCTGAGCGGCTAATCTGCAACACAGAACAAGCAGGAAGCCTGCAAAGCTGCAGTGTGGAATTTTATGATGTATGAAGCAGTAGATTTAAGGTTCCCTAAAACAACAGATTGGCTGTTAGTCTGGATTTACATTGTTTCTGAGTACCCTCCATTGTTGGGATTATTTCAGATTTTATTGACTGCCAACTGATGGAATCTGTGTTATTACGTAACCTAACCCACTCGGGCTTGTTCTCATTTCCCCAGTGGAATTTTTCATTACACTGATTCCTATCCTCAAAAACATTTCATTATGAGAAAATATCTGATCTTGTTGAGTAAGCAGGGTATTTTTAGGACAGTAGCTGTTGACTGCAGTCCTCGGGCCATCTGTCTTGACAATTTTCACCCTAGTCCTTTTATCAGAGACAGATTTAGTAATGGGACACCAAATGTATGCACTTAACTATGTGATAGGTAGTTCCATTCACCTGTCTTAAAATGAAAACCAGTGTTCAACTCGGAGTCGAGAAGCTCTAGTGTTGTATAAGATGCAACTTCTAGAGCAATAATAATAAGCACACATGCAGCAAAGGAATGTATCTGTCCCTCATATTTAAAATGTCCAGTTATTTTTAATCTCTTCCCTTTCCCTCCTATTTTGTTTACCAATTTCTACATCACTAACCCCCACCTCTCCCTCTTTGATAATAGGCATTTGAGGTGGCGGAAACGCAGCTAGGGATCCCAGCTCTGCTGGACCCAGAAGATATGGTGTCCATGAGTGTGCCCGACCGGCTGAGTATCATCACATATGTCTCCCAGTACTACAACTTCTTCACTAACAAGTCCCACGGTGGGCACATCACAGTTAACAGGATTTCACAGCCAGGCTTAGCCTCATTAGATGTTTTGTGAGGTTTTACTGGGCCTTGTTCACACATCACATGTTGTATGGATAGACAGTGTGACATTTGTTATTGGGTCTAATGAGTAACAGAGAAATAGAAAGGGGGAAAAGGTCTTTGCTTTTACTGTGTATCAACAACCTGTTTTGTTGTTACACAACTGCTTTGATCTGCTGCTCTGCTTTTTTTTATTTCTTTTTTTTTTTTTTTTTTTTTATTCAGCAAAACCCCCCAGCATGAATAGGCCCGGTGGTACAGCCCAGAGTGAGCCGGCCCAGAAAAGGCCTGTAGTTCCTCTGGAAGACGGAGTGGCTGAGCCTGGGGTAAGAAATACATAATTATCAGCAGAATGCATGCAGACATGCAGAACAGGAGTTCATTGATTATGGTATGGATTTCTTGGCCCTGTTAAACTTGGCACCACATTGAAATTTAACAAGCTACAACATTTATGTGCAACGGGCTTGTATGATATTCTGTAACTAACTTTACTGTAGTTGCATGTTTAATAACAACAACGATAGTAATAGTAATGTATTAGTTAGTTTGTGCCAAGAGTCTGTGAGTCAGATCGGTCATATTTCCAACACACAGAACCTTTCAAATGTGAAAAATTATTACCACCTTACACTTCTTACGTGGTTTCCAAATTGCAGGTCAGACACACAGTTGGAGCTATGTATCTAGTTATTGCAGAAGTAGTTTTTGGGCAATATGGATTTTTGTGTTGACTAATATGGACTAAATATGCTCAATTAAACCACACACATTCCATGTTTTAGTTGGGCTTCTCTTATGTACACTATTGTTTTGGCATGTGCTGTTTGGGGGTACATAGATCTCTGTACTGCAAAGCCCTCGTAATGCCTGCAATTTGTGTGACAGCTTCATGCTTCATGCGTCCTGGGATTATTACAGCCTCATTTGGGCTGTGGGTTGTACAGCATGGGGTAGGACAGTTTAAAGGCCCCATATACTTCCAATTTCCAACACTCGGCACAGACTTTTTCTCCCTTTCAGCTGAACATTCCGTATAGTTTCAGTGGGTGTTGCACTTTTTTTACATGCCCTAACGTGATTGGCTGTATGAGTGGGAGGGGGTGATGGATTACAATCCAGAAATTATGTCACACTTGGAGCTTGTTTTACACTATTATTTTTTAGAGAGGATTTTTGTATAAGTGACAGAAAGACAGATTTCAAAATTAGTCCAACCCTTACGGGTCCCTTCACACAACACAACTGTTCACACAACTGGAATTTTACGATAGGTGACCTTTAAAAGGTAGAGTAAGTCTATAAAGATAGCCTTTGTATCCTGTCTCTACTTTCTTTTCGCATGCTTTCTTCGACCTTCTCTCCTCCATCCCCATGCCCTCCATATGTTGGTATCATTATCCTCTTCAGATGGAAATCCATTCCTCTCCCTCTTCCTCCTGTTCCTCTTCATCATCTCTAATTTCCCCCCCACTCTCGGATCCTGAACCTAGACAGTAGGATAGGGGGGTGGGCTAGGGGGCCAAAGCCGAAACGTTAGGTCAAGTCTATTTTAACTCTACTTTTAACCACCTCTTATTTGTAACAATGGTTCTTGTACTTTCATAACACTGTGTGCCAAGTTTGGGAGTGTTAGTGACGCTAACCACTTCTTGACTTAACTAAAATGAGAATCCCCAAATGCCTGTTTAAATGTCTTGTGTAAATTATGACTCCCAGAATCACAAAGCCTATCTTTTTATTTTACTAATGCAAACTTTCAATCTCATATCATTTTTGTATCAAGTGACACCATAACTTAATAAATAACGCTAGAACAAACAGTTGAATTCAGTGACCAGTAGTTGAGTGACACAGCACCTAGCTAGCTAAGAAGAATGAACAATCCACATCCTCAAATCCTGACTCCGTGTTTGATCTCCCTCCCCCACGCACCTCCTTCCCTCTCCATCTCGCTCCTTCCCCAACTTGTCTTCCTCGCTCTCCTCCCTGTGAACTCTGTCCCGGTCACTCGTGTTGCCCGTGCCAGCCTGAGGCGGAGGCGCCTGTGAGGCACAGCACCCTCAGTAGCACCTGCGCTGCCTGCCAGAAGCACGTCCACCTGGTGCAGAGGTTCCTGGTGGACGGCAAACTCTACCACCGCAACTGCTTCAGGTGAACGTCGCCTCTTCCCACTTCCCTCCTGTGAAATTCTACTGAACTAAACTGCACTGTTACTGTAGCCCACAGCTGCCACAGACGTGGAAAGGGCTTTTTCCTACTGTAGCACATTACCGACAGTTTTAAAGCCACTTGTGTGTTTATTTTTTTATGGTAAAATATTAAAGCTACTATGGTAACAATTTTTATTGTGAAATTTTACATTTTAATTGCTATTAGTATTGTAATAGGTCTTCCGAAGCCCCAGTGAAACCAACAGCTTTACATGACACCCATTGAATTTTCCGGTACTATTATACTATGCCAGTGTACTGTTAGTAAACTGGCAGTTATGTATCAGGAAGAGTGTTGTAGAGTGTACTATGGTTATAACCTTAAGTGATTTCTGCAACTACACGAAAAGGGTCTTCTTAAAGTCAGGAGAATATGACCGCTTTTGAAAACTAGGGGGTGCCAATGTGCCAAATTATTTTATGCAGCTTTAAATAAAACTAAACCAGCACAGTAGATTAGAAAGAAACGGGTCAAAGATATCACTTAATACAAGACCAGTGCCAGACCATGATGCGTTTCATATTCTTAGAGACTTCTATTTGACAAAAATAAATGATAATTTATCTTTTGTATTGTCAGTCATTCCCTTTTCTTTTTGTGTTCTAATTATAGATTATCATACTGAGTCTTCTCTTCTCTCGTCATTGTTTTCTCTCAGGTACAGAGAGTGTAGCAGCACTCTGCTTTCAGGATCCTACAAACTAGGAAACGACTCTGGGTCGTTAGTCTGCACACATCACTTTACACTGTCTGCCTTAACCAATCAAAATGGACGGCCAGACCTTACTGACCGACCAGCAGGATTTGATCGAGTCATGCCCCAGCAAAGCCCACCCTCTGAGAGGGAACAGGCAAAGACTCCGCCGCCATCAGACATTAAAGTAGATCCTAGCACAGCTATAAATGACTCTCTTACAACCACTCCTGTTGCAATCAACCAAACAGACCCTTTGGAACAAGAAAATGAAAAGAATGACAGCAGAGAGCAACAGGAGGAACCTCCTCCTTCGACTCCTAGCAACCCTTTTGATGACAGCGATGAAGAAGAGGTTTGTCGCGAAGAGGAAGAGCCTCAAACAGCTGCCAAGGAGACTGCCAATGGCAACCTCCCTGCCACACCTGCCACTCAAGTAGGAGGCACCACTTTCCCGGTGCCGGCACCCCGTAGAATTCCCGAGCGCACCCCTCCTCCCCGCCCCGCCCCAAGGGTCCATTCCCAGAGGCGCGCACCGGACACCGGTACTCTCAACAGTGAGTACACAATGTCATACAATGAATGACGGTACAGATCACAGCAGTATTAATGATCAACTTTCCACACTTGCAGGTGAACGCCCGAAGCCCGTGCTTCCGCCCAAACCTCGAGAAAGATCCCGGTCTCCTGGAAGGTACGACAGTTTATTCCCCCTCCTATCCAGCCCCTCCACCTGACTCATATAGCCATAGTCTTGTCTCCCCGTGTGTCATACTAGTCCATACAGCCATCGTGTCCATATTGTGCCGTCTACTCCTGTGTGACACCCCCGACCCGTCTGTGTGTCCTCGTGTCCCCAGCCTGTCAAGTGGCACCCCTAAACCCAAAGACCCGCCATGGCTGGCCCTGGTCCAGTCTGAACCCAGGAAGAAGCCGGCTCCTCCCCCTCCTCCAGCGGGCCTTGCCACACCTCCACACACAGGCTCTCTGTCCTCTCTTAAAGGGGAGTCTTCCCGACCCAGCACGCCCCCTCCTCCCGCCAACCCCTTCGAGGATGAGGACGAGGAGGGCGGAGAAGAGGAGGGGGCCGTGGCTCCGGCCGTGCCCGCTGCTAGCCACCCGTGGTACCGCATCACGCAGGCCGCTGAGGGCGCGGCGGGTATGGACGCTCCGCCCAGCGGCAGCAGCTCCCCTCGCACAGCCAGCCCAGAGGGCACTAAGAGCAAGAAGCGCCCTGCGCCTCGCGTCCCCCGGCCACCCTCCTCCAGCCAAGGTCAGTGACATGCCGATCCCTGGTCTAAGATCCAAGATGGCTGCTCCTGTGTCGAGGCTGGAGGTTTACACTTATAGCATATCTGGTGTTTACAACGTTACAGCAGCATAGCGTTGTGGCAAACCCGTTGTCCAAAAATGTAGGATAATACAGTTTATTTATCACTATACTGATCTCGCATGCACCAATTCCTGTCTATTCACACTACATATCTGTTGTTGGCTGGCTTTCTTTAGAGCTTTATAGTGGGGGGTTAATAAACAATGTAATGTAATGTATATGTGCAAATGCAGGGTGATATTTATCCTAAATATGGGTTAGTATTTAAAAGCCAAAACTTTATAAAATAAGGTTAATAATCCATCATAGTGAATTACTAATGTATAATTGTACAAGTATTTTATGAGAGAGAGAGAGAAAAAAAACTCTATAAGTTAAATATCATGTCTTTTTAAATGTTTTCTCTTGGACTGGTTGACCAGTCTATGTTTAAACTTCCATTTAAACGTCAGCGAAATTAGTCATTAGAAACATCTGTGGTGTACACACACGACTGTCCACACGGTACTGGCTTATGTCCACGGGTTTTATTTGCACACACGCCTTCCAGG
>JAOEHI010033770.1:0-23727 GCA_025447815.1 Percopsis transmontana | reverse complement strand
CGTATAATATTACACACACACACACATATAATATATATATATATATATATATATATATATATATATATATACACTATATACATGTTAATTAGCTGCTGTTCCAATGCATTTATCCTCAAGATGTACCTGTTTTGTGCTGAAGATTAGACTGTTTGAGAGGCTGTGTGTGTGTTCCATTAGATGTGATCTCATCTAGTTATCTGAAGATGCTTTTTAGCACTACAATAAGCAAGTAATTTCCCTCTATTTCACTCCATGAAAAGGTAATTTTCTCATGCCTTGCCTTTTCACTGGCTCCTGAATACTGTGATAGTGAGAATTGACATTTAAATCAAATGTATTTCTCAAGTTATGTCCTTATAGTCAGCTCAGCTAACACTTTAGTATCACGTCTGTACTGTCTAAACATAAATGTATCCCTTTTTTGTTCTCCAAGTGTCGCTGCATAGTGTGACATTTGTGGTCATAGATGGCATGGCCTTTACCATTTCTGATTTGACCTGATTCTTTTTAAATATCCCTTCCAGGATATTTTAGCAGTTTACTCTCAAAGAGAAAGAGGCTGGTGAGCAGAGAAGGCCTGAATGATGAAACCAGAACAAACTGGGGCAAGCAGCTCTCAGCTTGGAGATCTACCTAATTTACTTACATGTCAGGGGGGCGGAATGAGGCAACAACACTGAAACCTGCTTCACTGAAGCTTTGTCCTTGTCCTATGGCCAAGTCGGATATGTTACCTGGAGCTGTGGTACAAAGGCTCAGTTCAGCGGTGGGTAATACTTATATATTTCATCATGTTAAAGCATTAGTAGCATTTTTTGGAGTTCTGGTTGTTTATACAGAATATGTGGGCTATGTTTGACCTGGCGGGCATGAGGCATTTTTCTGCGCATCTGTGCATGTGTACACGCGGTACCTTCAAGGCAAAAGGCGGAGTGCTTACTGCTGTACGCTGCAGAGAATAGTGGGACTTCTATGCGTACAGGACAGGAAGAAAGGAGGATGTCACACAAACAATCGATGTCGGACAGGGAAGCTCAAGGGAAGCTCAAGGGAAGACCTCACCCCCACCCCTTACATCAAACACACACACACACACACACACAGAAACACATGCAGACAGACACACAGCTGCTACTCACACATGACCTGAATTTTAAATGCCAATTTGAGCAGCGCTTAATTGAGCACGTAAAGTTTTTTCCTGTTGGGTGGTGTGTGTGTGTGTGTCTCAACGCAGCTTGATTTTAATGTTCTCATCCATCATCTGCAATTTTCTCACCCGCACAGACAGAGACACACACACAAACACACATGTGGCCCGGACAGTGGCATGTAAACACACTTAAACAAACACCTTGTCTAAAGGGAGAAGCATGCTTGACACAGATGAATAATGCAGCAGAACAGCTTTGAAGTAAAAGAAATCAAAGGACTTCAGGGATTCAATGATACATTCTCTCACAGAAGCCTAAAGCTAACAGTTATATTACTCTACAAGCCATGGGAATTGGTTCTTCCTTCTCTTGCTCTGGCTCACCTGTTAATATTCCCATAATCATAGTCATTTTCCCCCAGGGTTCCTTACTAGTGAAGGTTTTCCCTGAAGTCTTGTAACACTCTCATTTTAAAATCCTATACGCTTATAAATAAAAAGTCTTATTCAGTGTCGCTAAATCTAAATTCGACTTGGAATTTAAGGATTATCTTTTTAATACAAAATGCTTACTGTATATGTTCCTTTCTGTGAATACCCTACCAAAGAAATAAAGAGTGAAGTGTTGTTGATGCATTTTGGCTATATTCAAGAGTTAGTGTGTGTTTATTGGCAACATGGGGACAGAGCTGTGATAACAACAGGCTCCCATACCACACACACATTATAGTACAAGTACATGTGCAGTACGAGTGTATGTGCATGTGAATAATAGTCCTGGAACCTTTATTCAGAAGTAGCCTAGTTCCTGTAAACCTATGGATTGAAGATATATCATTAAGTCTGCTCTGGTACAATGTAGGAACAGTATGGCCCAAAATGCTTATGAAGCCTATTATGAAATCTCTTTAACTGTCTACGTGGCATCTTCCATGAGCAGATGCTTCAATGCAACCAAGCCAAGTTTAGAAGTATTCAAATTAGTCCAAAACTAACTTAGTGAGACAGTGGGTCTATTCTTAGCCAGCGTAGAGGTATTCCATGTGGTTAACATGGCTGTTTGCCGCGTCTCCCTCACTTCCTCTGTGGTCATGCTGCTGCGGCCCAGATGGGGCCTGTTGGCATGGGAACACTGGGACACAGCACGTTGGCCAAATCTCAGCCTGTTCCACTGCCCCATCAGCAGAAACACTGGCTCTGCAGTGGGTTAACACACTCACACACACACACACACACACTGCCCCATGTTCAAGCAAGCTTGCAACCACAGACACACACAAACACACAAATGTTAGCTGTCTTTCATTGGAGGACTTCCACACATGAGGTCTGGCTCTAATATCTCCCCCTTAAATGTGGCTGGATTTCAAACCCATTTGATCTCTTCCCATTAACAGCGTCGCCATTAAAATTAAGTCCAGCAGTGTGGGTCTTTATGAGAAATAATTAGCAAACACAGTAGCCTAAACAGGCATGAATCTCGAGCACATCATTAAATATGTCAAAACCTCATTAAAGTCTCTCTTTCCTACTGAGGGCATGCTTCACTCCTGGCTTTGTTTGTCCTCCCATTTAGATGATGAAATGCCTTTCCAGAGGTCTCTCTGGGGTTATTATCATCTCATCCCGTCACCCTGTGTATTCTGTGTTTCTGATTGTTCGTGGGTGGCTGGTCCCTCGCCTGAAGAGAGGCTGACATCGTTTGTCTGTTTAGCGACTCGTCTGACATTTCTAAAAGTCACTAGGCCTACGCAAATCTGGGCCCATCCAAAATGTCTGCTTTGTGTGTGCATGTGTGATTCTTTATCGTGGAGTATCTGTTAACTGCGTGAATGTGCGGTAAAACATTCCACTTTATTGTGCATATACTTGTGTCCTGTTTCCCTCTGCATGCTGACATGGAAAGCCTCCATTCAGAACAGTTTGTGCTGGTTAGAAAATAACAAGGCCAGTCGGCATTCAGTCGAGTTGTCCCGTTGAGGACGACAGCTAGAAGTGCCTGTGTTTTGAAAATAATAGCACTCACTAACTGGTTGAAGCTGGCAGCTACTATATTTTGGCACCTATTGGCAACAATTCAATCACAGACAGGTTTTGAATGGAGGCGATCCGCGCTGAGTTGCAGAGCTAAACAGAACGTGGAGATTATGAGTTCAGGAGGGTTTCGGCAATATGCTTAGTTGTTTGCTTAGTTGCAGTTGTGTGAAAAAGAAAACAGGTTGTTTAGATGATCTGAGTGATTCGCTGGGGCCTCTGCAGGTAACCGCTTGTGTTCCTCAGTCTCTGTCCTTGTCCTCTTGAGTAGGGAATGAATCATGCAATGAGCAGAGAGCCCGATGAATCTCCAGCTGTTCTGCTCTGTCCCGTGTTGTTTCTTCCCATCGCTCTTCGAGTATGAATGCACCAAAGGGCCTTTTGACAAAATGTTGATCTATAGATTGTGCAGAAAAGCAAACAGTATGAAAATCAATTTGTTCTGTGAAAGGCCTTTATCACCCACTAGATTATTTGATCATTACTAACATTCTTTGTACAGTATGCAATATTGCATATGGAAACAATATTACTACTATAAAACAGGCAGTCAGGTTTGAAAGTAAACTCCAATAAGTTCAAATATAGATAAGGTGATTCAGATACTGACAGAAGATACTTTAATTACAGATGCACGATGCAAGCCAAAAATGATTGATCATGTAACAAATAATACATATAACATTTTAGTTGCCTCAACACATCAGGGTCACATTTGCAGTTGCATAAGACTTTCCAAGCTACAATATTTTAGAAATGCTAAGAACGAGTAAGAAATTATGTAATTTCTCGGTAAACATCCCCTACTAACTCAGTTTGTAAATGCTGCCTTCAGATATTGCTAGGGTGTATGATGAAAAAAAACAACATGTTTTCTAATCCAGTATGGTACACAACTGACAGCAGGCTTACACAATGAATGACTCCTTACCACTTCATCAGCGGTAGCCTACAAACATATTGTTCAAGATGCCAGGTAAGGTTTACACCAACAATGACAAACAAACAAACCATATTTCTTTCTTTATTACATAAAGTAAGATTTATGTTTCTGGTTTCTATTGATCCCTCTGTAGAGTGAAATGATAAAGTATTGGCTGCATGCTGCACAACATACATCTAGAAGGTGTCCGTTATTCAATTGCAATTATTATGCATTTAATTCAGATGCAACGGACTCACACTATTCTTTATTCTAAGATATTATAAAATATTATAGTAATTTATTGTTTTATAGATTAATTAAAATGTGCAGAAATGTACATACATTGATTTTAGCAAGTGGATTTCGTCTAAGAAAATGTTTTAACTGACACGTTAAGCTCGCTTACAGATTCACAGAGAACGATCAACTTTTGAGGTTTATGTATGGAATCGCAATCAAAAAGTAGTCACCTACCCCACCCTTACTTTAACGCCCTCTGCACACACATCAATAGGCCTACCACAACAATCATTATCACAGCCACCCTTTTTTTCCGTTTGAATGGTGGTGGTGGTGGTGGCAGGGGGTGTGTGTGTGTGTGGGGGTGCAGGAACCGTCTGCCTGTCAACGCTTGCCTCTTTGTTCAAACTGATATTGCTTCTCTCTTTCAGCGTCGATGCTGGCGAGCGCGGACACAGCACCTTACAGCGTGCCCCTGTTACGAATCGGCCAATTTCTCCAAATTGACTATGAACGATGAATTGTTAATGAAGAGAGGGTAGCCTACGCTGAGGTTGTAGAGGTCTCGGACGTGGAGACGCTTACGCGCACACTTACCGGTTCTTTTTACCTCTGCAAAGTGCTGTTTCACCCTGTTTCGTCGGCGGTCGTCTCTGAAGCGTTGGAGAGGACCTGCACTGGAGACGCAACCTTTTGCTGACATTCCAGAGGATTGCAGCAAAGCACGCACCTCGTTGTGTTAGATACGGTAGGACACTCAATTTTACATCATGTTAATACAGTCTTTGTGGAAAATGTCCATTTGATCACTGAAAGAAGTCCTCGTCTTACCTAGCTTATCGCGCCGGTCTTTTTAATTCGTGTAGCTATATTTTCCTCCTGTTAACTAAAATGTAGCACTTTAAAACAGGACAAAATATGATAACTCCACTTAATCTATGCAATAGGCTACATTTTATTATCCAAACTGTATCAATGAAGAGGTTTCAGTGAGAGTCCAGTAGATTAGCCAAGATAAATTAAGTACGGGGTTTTCGGTATAGGGCTACTAAAGTTTTGCAATATTTTAAATGATTTACAAAGCAAAGATTTTAATGTAAGACCACATTTACGAGCCGTGTATGTGCATATAAATCATAAAGTCGAAGGGTAAAATAAATAACATGTCCTCTACAAAGCACAGTCTCAAATTAATGAAAGTGCACGGGAGGCTCGAAGACAGGAGTGCAGAATCGTGGTCAAGGTATACAGGCTGGGCTCGGTACACGGAGTATTCACCAGGGCAGAAGTACAGGAGGGTTAGGCAGCAGTCCAAAACAAAGACAGGCAACGGGATCGGTAACTGGAAACACTGACAGGTAACATGCACTGGCCCACTGGGGACATGGAAGTAACGACAACTAACAAATTGACAAAAACGGTTTAAATACAGGGTAGCACAGGTGAGAACAAAAGGCAAATCAAGGACACAAAGCAACAGGAGAGCCAGAAAACCAGGACTGGAAGGAAACACACAGAAAACCCAACTAACTGAATGGGCCCAGCTGTTACACTCAAGAGATAGTCCCTCTATTTGCAATAGAGGAAGTTTCTGCTCTATTGCTTTGCAAGTAAAGATAAGATTATGGAAAATAAATATTCCAATGACTGGTAGGCCTACATTTATAGAAGCTGGCGTGATGTCAGTTATGTACATGAGTTATGTACATCAATTATTAGTCCCTGTAATGAAATCACCTGGTTAAGAGAACAAGCAAAAGGAAACCTGGCAGGACTTTTACTCTCTCTTAAGTTGGACCCACCCACCTGTGGTTATTTTTTTACATGTTCTAGCTATTTATTTGAAATTCTAGTTTCTTAACAATCAGTCAGAAAATTGTTTTAGACATTTAATATATCTGCATGGAGGGGGATAATAACCCGTCATTGTGAGAGCACAAGCTTTCAGGGACAGAGAATTGAAGGAGTTCCTGATTGTTACATATAGTAACACCAAATACTGTAAGTGTAGTCGGCTTTATACAGTTTTAAATAAAACATACAGTTTAGATGGCTTTCTGGCTCTAAGTTAGCTGGAAGAGTAAGATGATGCGTTGGCATTGTTACACTGCGCTGACAGCCTGATCTCTAAACAAACACACTGGCCTGTACAACTCACTGTGAAGGTGCACCTCAGGTCACCTTGACAAAGGAGCTGTATTGTCTAAGAGTATGAGCGGCCCTGCAACCCAATAAATCCCAGCTTCAGTCTGTTCACCGAGAATGGGAGTACACGTTGTTTTTGAAATTTATTTTCTCGGGCCTTCCGCCAACTGGGTGTTAGTGCCTTAACACGGGAGTCAGCCAGGCGAGGTTAACTCCTCAACTTTGCACTGTAGCCCGAGCCCCGGCGGAGGAAATTTGTGTCTGGGGAGATATGAGCCGATGCGCCCGGGGAAGGACGAGCAGAAACAGGAGAATGACAAGCAGGACTATAGCGACTATGGGTACGAGGCTCGGCAAGCCAAGTTTGCAGCATGCATTTTTCATTCTGTCTGGATCACTCTATGTGTGTCTCTCTTTGTGTGTGTGTTTGTGTGTTCACCTCTGTCGGCTGTTTCCTGGCAGCCAGCCAACAACATGGATGACCACCCACACACACAGTACCCGAGGGTTTGTAGAGGGTGCAATTGCCTTTGCGGGTCTGGGGTTTGAGTCTCTGCGTCTGCAAAGGTTACAAATCAAATGGCACAAATCTCACTGCTTTCTGTTATTGAGGAGTTGGAAGGAACGATCCGAGCTGCTGAAATACCCGGTACCTGGCTTAATCCTTGTTCGTTAGGCCCTTCTCTGGCTGCAGTCTGGCTCTGACAGGATTAAGTGAGACTCGGAAGATTGCTCTGGTTAGCTATGCAGTTCAGCATACTGTTTTCTTAGAGAGATTACTTGAGATAGACACAATGTGTACACTGCTATATACTGGTCGGCAGACAGTCCCTTAGATAAACAATCACAGCGCAAACACTGTATTATTGCATTGGGGGATAATGGGGCAATAACATGTCATATAAATGCTAACCATCTCTCTTCAGCTGAAACCACATTAGGCTCCACACCAACAACTGGAATCTTCTTGTCCATTTGACACTTTTTGATAATAAAATAAAAAAGTTAAATAACTTTTAATAGTATGATTGTGTTGGCAAATGTACAATGTTATACACGTAGCAACGAGAGGCCTGTATTTATTTTGTATTTTTATTGTATTTAATTTACTAAGATACACACAAGCTGATTGGCACATTGGTGGACTGGATGTTCTGATTGGTGGACTAGATGTTCATGTATACGTTTATACAAGGAGAGGTATGAACTGAACCCATTATTTCACAGTGATGGGCATCTGTAGACCTACAGCTATTTATGTTTTCAGCACTGGACAGCTCCATCAGAACATACAGTACAGACTTCACCACAGCATCATCTTTATGTATCTTTTGAACTGTGCTTTAATATCCCATCAATCTACCTCCCAGTCTCCCTGGCGTATTGGAGCCCCTTGTTTTGCGAGAGTCTCAAGTGACCAAAAACCCCAGCAGGGTTGGACAAACCAATCCATCAATCAAGCGTGCTGTTAGCCTGGGAGGGACTAAATCTACCCAGCAGGCCAATCATTACAAGCCTAGATGAGACCACGACCAAGCAGCTCACCCACACAAAGAGGAAGGGCCCTCTCTTTGTCTTTTGCCAGAATAAAGCCTCTCCTCTCTGGTATTGACTGGTGGAAGACAGATGTAGGGCACGTTGCTTTACTTGCATTTTAGGAAGGATTCTGGCTGCACACGTCAGGACAAAACTTTCACAGCGCCAGTGCTTTCACAGCGCCAGTGCTTTCACAGTATACAAAAAAATTATGACGGGTCACATTTAACTGTCTGTTAATGACCTCATGAGCTGCAGTAATGATGCGCTGTTTTCCATGTTTTTCAAATGGCTCCCATCAGAGAATCTCTCCTTTTTTTGTGCATTACCGATTCTTTTGCTTGCGCTAATAGGATAGGATAATACGAATGGTCTTTGTCTCTCCACTAGCTGGGAATAGTGGTAAACAGGGGGAAGGGTAAAACTCTCTCTTTCTCTCTCCTCACCTCCTTGATATTCCAGAGTCTCAGCACATCATTAAACATGAAGAGTTCTTGGATGAAGTCTCGCCAGCGTCTTTCTAAACATCTATTATTCCATTTAATTTCTTGGCTACCAAGTTTTTCTTACCACCTTTCGCGGCTCTGACAATGAAGGACCAACACTGGGAGAGGGTAAGACTAGCCATGTCAAATGAATTTGAATAGTCTTCCATCGACTTTGTTACTAATAAATAACCTTTCAACCCCCACCCTTGACCTGTTGACCTTGTAGTTCTTTTTAGACACAGCTGGCCACTTAGGCTAGAGATCAGCCCCTGGCTACACATGTGACCTCTGACCCTGATTAACAACACTGGAGGCTTTGCAACTGTAGTTTTGGAAAAAAGGTTTATAAAATAGTTCTGACTTTTTGCCTATCGTCTTCACTGAGCTGTATTTAACTGAAAATGTGTCCTCTGGGCAGCATCACCTGAAGGACAAAGTCAAATGTAGTAGCCCCCTGTATCTCCCTGACCAAACAAATATGTGCAATACGGGTTCGATTGACATTTTTCTCCACTAAAGCCATATTTTAGGTGAAATAAGTACTTATAGGATCTTGTTATAGTAAGGGTACTAGCTAACATAATGTAACTATTAGTATAGTTAGCTACACTATTACAGTAATAAACCTGCTTAGTCTCCTAGTCTCTGCTTAGTCTTAGCACCTTGCAATACGTTTTCTATACAATTGGTCTATGAGAGTGAGAGTTTATATGCGAAGCAACAAAAGGTCTATGTGCCTGATGTGCTGTTTGAATCTATTTCAATAGATGTCAAACCTCATAGCTCAAACCTGCCACACACACACACACACACACACACGTCTGCTAACATATTTTCACACACATATCGAGAGAAGAAAAGGGGTAGAGGGACTGAGGAGGCGGTATAAGTCAGAGATTGTCTGCTGGACTTGTGCTCCCCCATTAATGAGATCAGCACAGTTCCACCGCAGTTCAATAGCTCTACAGGGGAGGGGGACAGATTTACCGTAGTGGCCCAGCTCTCCCAGGTACTCCCACACCACAGGTGACATCTACATAAAGTATTATTCATTGAAACCCAGACTGAATAGTGAATAATAGTGAATTGATATGAATAAAGCTGAACAGATAGGAGAGCATACAGTCATGTGGGCTGGCCTCTCGGTGGATTTTGCTGTGTCCTCCACCCAAAAATGAGCGGTTCTTTGCTTAAAGATTGGAAATAATACCCCAATACACCCTTGCCTCCAAAATGTATGGAATGTCCTTTGTATCAGCACTGAATTCAATAAGTAGAAAAATAACACTAAAGAAAAGGTTAATAAAGTTATGTGTAAAATCATGTGTTCCTGTCTGTTGCTGCTAAATACCTTTCTCCTCTCTCATTTGGTGTTCCTCCTTTGTTTGGGACAGTTCCACAGTCATCGCCGCTCATTAAATGGGCTTCGTGGGGAGTATGCTGGCATTTGCTTTTGCTTGCGCCGCTGTAGCAGACACGCGGTCTCAGACCCTGCCCGACCCTGTTCATTTGAAGTATACGGTGGCCTTAAAAGGCCCCTCGGGGAGACCCAACCCACGGTTGGAGAACTGCCGGGCTAGCCTCATTAGACCCATAATGATCTTTGAGACAAGCCAAATTGTAGCTTCCCACTTCCTAAGCTTATTTTGGAGCAGCCTTGGCTTTTAATAACAACCTGCCGTGGTGCCCTGTGAGATCAATGCGGTGTCAGGGTGAGAGGAAGGGCTCGGTAATCTGTAAAGTCTCCTCTCTCCATGCGAAGCTCGGCTCAATAGAATTGCATGAGTCATTACTTGCTTTGAGCGTGATTACTCACCTCAGAGAGACAATCTGTGGCAGCGTGGTTGTGTGCGTGTGTAATGCTAGGGCTGCTCAATTATGGCAAAAATCATAGTGACGATTATTTTGGTCAATATTGAGATCACGATTATTTAATTATTTAATTTTTGGTTACAGTAGAATTCGATGAGGCCGTTGGTGGCCACTATGTCAGAAAAGGACCTTTTAAGATTATTTAACGTCACGACATGTAAACCATACACATGAATATATAAAACGTTGTTCATTTGTTGTTCAAAAATATGTTCATTCATTATTTAGCGCGGCATTTGTGGCATAGACACATAGGCTATGCCACATGCCAGATAGTGTCAGTCTCTTTTACGAGTGATGCTAAACTTATCATTCTAGTTAAGCATTTCTAATTAGTTTACATGAATGTAATGCGTTAAAGTGACTGTGTTGTGTAGTCTGCGAGACTGTAGGCAGCCAGAGCCTTCTCTGCCGACACTGTTGTGTACACGTTGCGCTCTTTGGTCACGCCTCTGGTTCCGGAACGCCGGATTGCTAAAAGGACACACTGGGGTGGCGTTATGCCACCTCTGTTTGGTTCAGTATAAACAAGCGAACGTGGTATAATGAGGGGTCTTCTTAACTGCATTATTGCAGGATCTCTGTATAAAAAGGGCTAATGTCACAGCCTGGCTGAGAGTGAGTTTGGGCTTTTAGGGAGGAGCAAAACTGTGCTGGATTTATAAGATAAGACAAAATGAGAGCATCATTGCAAAACAGAACAAAATAATAATTTTATCCCGATTTACAAAAAATGTAATTCAATTAACGGCCAACCCTACTGTGAGTGTGTCTGTTGGTGTTTTGGTAGGGAATGGTGTGGGTTTGTATGCGGTGGCAGTGTTTGTGTGTGTGTGTGTGTGCATGAATAAAGGGGAAGTAAGTTGAGGGGACACAGTGCTGTAAAGTTTGAAGGTCTGATTCATAATTCCAAGGGTGTAACCATACACGATTCTGGGTGAATTTAGAATTTGAGGTCATAATTTGAATCGATTTCCTATTCTTTATATACTACAATAGTTTATACTTCTGCCGGCTCTGTTCTGCCCATCTGTTGTGTGTGTGCAAATCAGCCCTCCCACTCTCACTGATTAGCTCAGGCACACGCCTGACTTTGCTTGTCCAATAGGAACACATTTTTTGTTTATGCTACCCCCATACTTATTCAGCTCTATCTGTTTTACTTCAAGTGCTGCACATTAATTCCTCCTGTTTTGTCCTCAGTCACCACATGCAGAAACACAGGGATACTTTTTATCTTGGTCCACAAAGCGCATCCATCCAACATTTCATTAAAGAAAATTGGTTTTGTGCACACATTCAGTGTTTTTGAATTCAGCAACAGGGCCATTCATTTGGCCACATCCTTTTGCCTACTGCGTGTCCTCCAAGCTTTAATCGCGGTCACAGGATAATTTTGATATTGCTTGTAAAATGCCCTTGCTGCAATTTCCCACCCTCCCTTTCCTTGCCCACCTCTTAGTCTGTCAGTCATCCGGAGATGTTCATATGCTGTTCGCTCCAACAGTAGGTAATTGTTTTGTTAGACATGATTAAAGAGGAGGCGGGTGGAATCACTGTGCAGGAGGAAAGCAAACATTTGGACTGCTTTGGGCTTGAAGTCACAATAGTCATCTTTTGTTCACTAATTTTCTTGAGATTTTCTTGAGAAGGTGACTGAATTGTCAGTTGACATTTGCTGTATTTTTATTTTCCGCGTAAATTTTTTCCCTTAGGTTGAATCTTCAGAACAATGTTCTGTCCAGGCCGACCAGAAGAAAAGACAGTAGAGAGAAATATGTTGCATTGTTTTTGTGATTGTGCGTGAAGGCTTGTCCACGAGTGTTTGAGTGTGTGTGTGTGTGAATGCTGTAGAAGATATTTTATGCTACGCCATACTGAGATTGTTCAATACAGTGCTCACTGAATGTTGTACCAGCATAACGGTGTGTGTGTGTCTGTGTGTGTGATATGAATCAATATGAGACCCACCATTGTACTAACTGAAAGAGCTCAACATGTTGTTGTCAGTTACAGCTCTATTTATGAGACAGCGCTGAATGGAGGTCCTGTGACTGCATTAAACACACAGACACACAAACACACACTCAGACACAAAAGCCTTAATGTGTGATGATGGAAAGCATTGTGAGACCCTACATGTCATATGTAGACATGCACAACAACAGCTTAGATGATGCGTAAAACACTTTTTTTTTTAATTCTTTCAAGCAATTTTCCCACTAACCGCAGAACTCAGAGCTTCAGGTTGCGAGGGCTCATCTTGTCTCCACCACGATAATAACATCCAGGCCAGGCTGGGACCTTTACTCGTTAATGATTGACAGCCAAGTGCTGAGCTATACTGTAGGCCTGTCAGTCCCATGTGCTAACAGCCTAGATCTCTGCTCCGCCCCCCTGTAAGCTCGCAGAATGCATCCCATTCACGCAGCCGCGTTAAACATCCTATAATGGACAAGTACATTGAAACCCACTGGAGCATTCTAGGGAGGACTTCTGGAGCTTTTCTTCCCCAGACACAACTGTTCCTGTGAAAGTGAAGAAGGAAGGTTTACAGAGAGGCGGTTCCCAACCAGCCAATGACTTGTCCTCAACAATAGCCATGGCTGGTTAGTATGCGGCGGGCTGCGTTTGGATTGTACTGTATGTTGTAAATCCCCCTTCGGCTAAAACCGTGAATGGCCAGTGGCTATAGGCGTCCGCTGTTGTATGGTATCCATGGAGATGGACCCTCAGGCCTTTCTGTATTCTGGCTGTGTTTGCAGTGGTTGCCGGGCCCCCTGCCAGTCCCATGCCCTCTAGCACAAGACTCCAACCTTCTCTTGTTACAACCGCGCTGGGCAAACGTCTCCGTGTCGCGACCCTCTCCAAGACTTTTACAATGCTCCCGTCACCCACCTCCCAATCCCACAGCTTGACCTGAATCTGTCACAGCCCATCACAGGGTCCTAACCCACCTTTGGAGAAGGGATGCCTCAAAGTGTGTGGCACAGTCTGGGGTTTTAATCCATACCACGGCTCCCTTTACTCTGGAGATGAGCGGCCACCCCCTGTTTAAATGTCAAGACAAATTGCTTTTTAATGACAGTTCAGTCTGGCAGACGTCAGGAGCTATACAATGCTTTACCATCTGAGAGAATGTTTGCCCTTCACTGTGCACACTCCAGCTTTCTACTCTATAGGACCTTAGCGACAGCGAAGTTATTCAGCTAGAAACGAAAGTAGCCATATTATTTGGCTTCGTGAAGGCTTAACCGGGTATGTTTAGTGTTGCGTTAACTGGTCCTCAAGCATCAGGGATAACTTAGCATGAACTGCTGTTGCCTTGGTAAATGCTAAATCCCTTCCAATGCCTTGGGTAAATTACATAAAAAATTAAAATATGGCTAGTAGATGTAACCCCAAACAGGGACTTAAAAGACAGATCTTTTAGTCCATTAATGAATAAATGATTGCCCTTCTCTTTTTTCACCTCTCTTTCACGTCATACTAAAGATGAGGCAATATCATGCGCTTTATTTAAAACAATGTATGGTCCCATATCACGTTACAAATCAGCTGTGAGCCCCCAGCCAGCTCTTCTTGCCTCAGCATGGCAAGGGCTCAGTTCTGATACGGGTTAGGATTTCTAGTAATTTGTTCAGTAGAAATGCACCAAAATCCTCTTTTCATTCATGTTACTTGAATACAGCCTGGGGCTGTATTCACATATAAGTATTTGTCAAAATGATTACGATATAATCCATATTCTAATATAGAAAATGTATTATGCCCATTACAGTATCCATTTTCCTCATTAGATATCCTTTTATGTGTGATTTAATTTCAGACAGATCTTATAAGTTTCTGTTGTTATTGAAAATGTTTGACACCTTTTAGTTAGCTATCAGCCCTGTAACCAACTGGATTTTAAAGCAGTGATTCTCAAAAAGTAAAATATAAAAATATGCAGTAGGTCTATAAAACCCTTTTTTGTATTTTTGTATGAATTGTATTAAAGATAAACAAAACTGAATTGAGAACCACTGGTTTAAAGGTTCCAAGGTCTTATTTGCCAGTGACACAGTTCCACGCCTGCTAATAATAGTAATCCTTTGAAAAATGTTTCCCTGACAGTTGGGGAAAACAGGGTGAAACAATATATAGCTACATATACTGTAGCTATAGTAAAATGGAAATTCACACACCAAGTAGGCAGGAAGCTTGCTTTCCCTCTCTGAACTACTATTCCGTTTCTCTCCAGGTCCAAGATGGAGCCTCCTTCATATGTAGCTGGACGACAGGTGCTCCTGGCTCTGGTGTTGCTGCTATGCTTCCGCTGGGGTAAGTCCTCAGCCTGCCACTTAACACGGACGAGAGAAATATTGCTCTGTGCATCAGGTCCAGATGATGTACAACAGATCTCTAGACAGCTTCTGATTCTTAGCACAGAAACGATAGCCAGTACTCATCCCATCCCCATTGAAAAATGTAAGGAAGGAAGGAAGGAAATAAAGAAGGAAGTAATAGAGGACAAAGGGAAGGACAGATGAAAGTAGAGAGATAGAGGACCTAAGGATTGAACTACATCAAAAGCTGCTAGATTGTAGCTATGTGGTATTTTTATTTTTGTTGATTTATTTATTTATTTCCACACTAAAATAAACAGCCAAGACATAATGGGGTTTTCTTGTCATCCATAAAAAAGTGCTCTGCTAATGTGTTGTAAGTGAGATCTGACATGCTGAGGATGTTTGCAGACATGCTCTGTGGGACTGCGCTGGAACCCCTCCAAGCCCATTTATGTGAGCTTAGTCGACCATCTGTTCAATTACAATTATGCATAAAATTCCCCAAATATGCAACAAAAAGACCAAACTTCTCTGAGCTGCAGGTCCCTGGTGGCCAGGACCCACGGCTGACAGCCAACGGTAAAAAAAGATGAATTCCTCCCCTGACAGGCACGATGCAGGTTCCAGATGTACATTGCATAAAAAACGAATGCATTACTCAGTGCTCATTTTAAAGTATTCATCAATTCAGCATCACTGAATTTATAGTGCTTTCTTCAAATCTGAAAAAGAAACATTGACAGTCATTTATATAATGTAAAGAGGGATAGTTAAGTTCACTTAAGTTTGCCAATGTATAGTGTTGTGTTCATACTATAGTGCTTGTAAAAAACAATGTTTTCAAGCACTGAATTATATCCAGTATACTTTGAACACAATGTAACTTTTGGGGTTTATTGTTTAATACATTTTATGTGCTTCTATAGTGTAGGATAATGTAGGATACTCTAGGCTAGTGTTGGGCTGGGAAATAGCACATTACTGAGTTACATTTTCCTACCAACTTACATTTTCCTACTACATTGGAAACCAAGTACACATTGGCTTGATTTTGGCTGATTTGATTGCATTTCAAAACAGACGCCAAGCCTATAGAATATGGTTTGTATGAAAATTACAGGCTTTTGTCAAACCTTGTCTGCCAAGCTTAGATACACTTAGACAACATAGACCACCATAGACAAGACTGCTGAGTAGAATGGGGGAAAAAAGGAATAAGGGTTCATGTTCCATGCTGCAAGTCACAGAGCACATGTATTTTACGTCTTATTTTATCGACAAACCCTGACAGCCTCACAGCGTCTTCAGGAGAATTGACAGCGATAAGAGATGGCTTGTGTTCAAGACAGAGAGTGTCCTTAATGTCACTTCCACCCCCTTATTCCTTCCTCCAGGCTGTTTGTCTTTTATTCTGTCTGTCACTGCCATGCTTCAGGGCATGTTTGTCTTCTAAAGTCTCTCAATCAGCAATTCAATGACTAAGAACCTATAACTAACCCCCCTTGCCCTCCCCCTCCCCTCTCTTTCTTTAGCTACATCTCTCTCTCTCTCCATAGTGTGATTTGCCATTTTGTTACCCCCTGATTCGGAGGAACAGTAGTGGTAGTGGACGGAGGCTCCCAGGGGCGGGGTCTGCTGGGAAAACCAAATTCCAATCTAAATGCAGATGGAAATATCTTTCAGGGATTCAATTCCACTGCGCAGCTTAACTGCATTATTCTAAACAAGGCCGTGTTTTTAGTCACTGTCTCTCGGCGCGCTTTATTAGGCATGGGACAAATTGGCGAGTTGTTGGCGCGCCACGCTACACAAATCTAAATGGGCTAAATGGAAAAAAATAGGGAGGGAGCGATGTCGGGAAATTCAGGGGAAATTGTAAAGATCCTTGAATAAATTTCAGCTAAAGATCCAATTGCATCTCGGGTATGACGCAGGTACAACAAATATTTGAGTACTACAGAAGCGCATCTCTTTGCATGAAGATGGGCTGTGCTATTTACCAATGCTGAAAATTATATTTCACAACCTTGTTATTGATTAGTTCATCACATTATAAATATTTTTTTTAATTTCTTTTCGGTTGCTTTAGTGGGTGATATTCCAAATGCGAGAAAGGTATTTTGTCATTGAAAAACACTCACAAAGTGACCGTCTTTGACCTGCCTCTTTTCAGATGTATAAATTTGACAGAGGAAGCTGTAGTTTTTGTGTCGGTGATGCTGTTGCCATGGTTACGTTGAGCCTGTAAATCGTAGCGACTAGGCAGTTTGATTTACCGATATCCATCTGCACGGCCATGAACCTGCTGGGCCTTTTACAACAACAATAGCCCCTCACCCTTTCTTATTAAAAGTCACTCTGACTTAGTTTGTTACTGAAAGGAAAGAAGAACAATTGGGAGAGACACAGAGAGAGAGAGAGAAAGCAGGTGTTTGCACATTAAAGTGGGATGTTATGTACCCGAACAATTGGAATAAAATGTGCTCTGGTGAAGTGAATATGCCCTAGTAGTCAATGCTACGTGCATGTGTGTTCGCACGGGTATTACTGTGTACATGCTTGGCTGGTTCGTAATTAAAGGTGGGCTGTGGTTGTCTTATTTCACTGGAATGGAAAGTGTCTTCTTGGTTTATGGTGTGAAATTGTGCATGTGAACTTGCTGATGATTCCCTGTGGTCTTGTTAGCAAACTCCTTGGTTGAGGAGCTACAGCCAACACTGGCTATGACTCTCCTGTCTGTGCTCGGTGCAGAACATGTCACTTATACTAAAAGCCCCGTAGGCTGAATGCACATTTCTTCTTCATGAATCTGTTGCGCTCCCTGCAGAGAGGAGACATTCAAAATGGTGAGTGTTCACTTGAGGAAATAGGTTGTCTTTTTCTGCATTTCTCTTCCCATGGTGAGACTGTTAGAAACCAAAAGATACATGATGAGCATTTACCAGTTTGCACATTTGCCAGTTAGCTGACGTTGGCGAGCCAAACGAAGCTATCCATTATACGTACATGTGGATGTAGCTGACATCTGGCAATAGCTGATGGAACCAATGTCTAGGCTGGGGGATTGACAAAACAAAGCAACCCTTTGAGTTTGAAAAAAGATGCACACCATTCTAAAGCAAATAGCCGAGGAAAGGCACCAATGTAGTTGTTTAAATCCAAGTTGTGTCAACTTATTAAGTCCTACAATACCTACAACAACCTACCTACCTACAGCTTTAAGATGGTTTCATAGATCTTCTAAGTGTAAACCCATCGTGTTCCGATTTCCCTCTAGGTGGAACCTCCTCCATTGTTAGCATGCGTAGAATCACCCACCCGGCGGTAAAAGAGCGTCTGGCTAGCAGAGCCCTCCTCCCCTGCGTCTTCACACTACAGGCCAAGGACTCCAGCCAACCCCCCCACATCTTGTGGACCCACTTCAGGCCACCAGCAGGGGGAAAGGGGGACTCTCTGGAGCGCACTGTGCTTTCTGTCAGGGGTTTGTCAAAAACCTTAACGTAATGCCATGCAGTTACTTTTTGTTTACAAAATGAAACCATTTTGCACCCATTGTCAGTTAAGAAATGTGTTTTTTTGGCCAAAGGTGATGTAATCAGGGTGAATAAGGCTTTTGCTGGCCGAGTCAGGCTGCCAGCATTCACAGCCAATCGCCTGAATGCTACCATGGAGATCTACAATCTCCGTACCAACGACTCAGGCACTTACCGCTGTCAGGTTGTCATGGGTAACGACTACGAGAGAGACACTGTGCCCCTGGTGGTATCTGGTGAGTACTGCAGTAAAACATTAGATAATCCCCTGATGCCTTTTTAAAAGAGAACGCCATAGCTATGTTAACAAATGTCATGACACTTTTCGGAGTGATTTTGGCACTTTTCCACATTCTGCACTAATGCCCTAATAGTCCTATTGAATGAATAATGGCAGTGAATAATTAATACAGTAGCAAATAGTCAGCTGGTTTGCATTTGACATTCTCTTTTGGTCTTTGGTCATCAATACACTTCTAGTCAACATTGATTGATTCACCATATCAATTTGCTTTAGGCATATTTTCTAGCTTTCTGTGTTTATGACTTCACTGTCGGACTAATTGTTTGTAACTGTTTAATGAATGTGTTTTTTGACGGAATACTATTCACATTTACTCTGTGTGGTCATCCATGAAATTTCAACTAAAAGTCCTAATGGCTTTAATTGATTTGTTAATGGTCAGGATAAAATGGCCTCTATTGATTTTACATTGCATTCGGAACAGTAAATTAAAGTAAATGTTTGCATTGTAATAACTTTATAAATGAAAGTTTATAATAAATTGAAAGTATATAAATGACATTTAATAAGCCACTGATTTAGCTATCAAACATTCTGTCCCCACCTGTCCCTGCGTCTGTCTGGCCAGGTGTGGTGTTTCCCTACCGTGCTGCCAGTGCCCGCTATACCCTTTCATTTGCTGATGCTGAGCAGGCTTGCCAGGAGAACTCGGCTCAAATCGCTACGCCAGCACAGCTGTGGGCAGCGTTTTATGATGGCTTTGCCAGCTGTGAGCCCGGCTGGTTGGCAGACCAGACTGTCCGGTGAGGAGGCATTTCAAACCGAATTTTAAATTTCCCCTCACGGACTAATAAAGTGCTATCTTTTCTTATCTGAGAAGGAGCAGAAGATGTTAAATGACTTTTTTTTCTTTCTTGTCCTTGGTCTTGTAACTGTTGGAACATGGTTCTGCTTTGGTCGCTTTGGTGATGGCTGTAATAGCCTGCGATTCATAATAGGTCATTTTTATCATTCTTTATAGCTTGTCCACCTTCTTATTCACCACCTTATCACCTGTTCTTCAAAAGCTAGTTTTCTTCTATGTCATGTCATTACTTCTAAGTAAAAGTATCCACAAATATTGAGTGATGATGCTAATTGAAGGGTCATTACATTTAATGCCCATAAATGTCAGTTCTTACCAGTGAGTCATGTATGACTCCCATATTGTTTTCTCACCAGCTACTCTGTCCAGTCACCGGGGCTTGGTTGCTATGGACACAAGGAGTTCTCTGCTGGAGTGAGGAATTATGGGAAGAGAGACCCAAATGAGATGTTCGATGTGTACTGTTTTGCCAGAGAGTTGGATGGTACGTACGCAGAAAGATTTACAGTTTCTTACACACATACTGATACAATTAGGTAATTTTAGCAGACGCTTTTATCCAAAGTGACTTACATATACATGGTGCTAATACGTGGAGCAGATAAGGGTTAGGCGTCTTGCTCAAGGATGCTTACAGGTAGGCCAGCTCTGGGGCTTGAACCCACGACTTTCCGACTGTGAGTCCAACACTAGACTATCCTGCCCCCTGATATACACGCACACACAAGATTTGTTTTGTTACCATACGAACAATATGAACTAGCATTACAGTGGTCAAATGTATTCTACTCGCAATATGCTTACACTAGCAAAATCTGAGACTTGATATTTGTCTTTCACAGGCGAGGTGTTCCATTCCTCTGTCCCAGGAAGGCTCTCTCTCTCCTCAGCCTCGGATCGCTGCGTGTCATCGGGAGGGCAGCTGGCCACCGTGGGCCAGCTTCACCTAGCCTGGAAGGCAGGCCTGAACAGTTGTGCCCCGGGCTGGCTGTCCGACGGCAGTGTCCGCTACCCTGTTGCCCTGCCTCACCAGGACTGTGGTGGGGACAAGCCAGGAGTCCACACCATCAACACCTCTGTCAGGACCGACGATAATACCACAGCACTCTATGATGCTTACTGCTACCGAGGTATTTGAAGCTTTGCATACCATTTATTTTTTGGTGAGATTAGAAGATCTCAGAGCAAATTGCCTACCAAACTTAATGTGTGACAGGTGACAGCTTGTGAAGTCTTAAACATACACAGGCTCAGTTTATAAAGTCAATAATGCCCCCATTATTGTAATCAAAACGTGTGGACCGAACGGGAGTTTAAATGGAATTCTTTCTGTGAATTCTTTCTTTCTATTGTCGACAAATGTCTTGGACGAGTAACTTGATTTGTTATATTTGACATCTTACAAAGATGAAGAGGGTTTCAACACTCTCGACAAGCATAATGAAATTCAAAACGTCCAGAATTTTACTGGAAAACACATGCTATCAAAGACTAATGTTGGTATGTAAATCAATGAATTTATAAAATCCCTCTGCGATACACCTGTTTCCTGTCTCCTAGCTAATGTGAAGAAGACAAACTCCATCTCTAAGATCTATACATCTCTGTGGAAGCCCTGGGGCTACCTGGCAGGCTCTGGTGACTCCTCAGAGACAGAAAGTCCTGACCAAAGTACAGAGCCAACCAGCACTACTAAAGGTTCAACATTTATCTACTTTTAACAGATCTATGTAATCAATTGAAAAATGAACGAATGTAGGAATAAATCAATCAATTATTAGGAATTAAAAGAGAAAAATATACATCCCCCTATATGCATCCATATATAGTTCCTCATCACACAGATTTTAAAGAACCTTCATCTTCCAACTGGACAGGACTGGTTGACTTAGCAGAGGAGTCTTCACTTCATAGTACTGATGCTTGTGAGGAAGACCTTTGGTAATTTTACTTCTATCGGTCCTCATAAATAGTCAACCACATTAACATACAAACCCTATTGTGTCTTCAGCCTCAGACCCCTGGTCCTCAAAGTCCTTGGAGGAGTATGTGACCCTCCAGCTAAGCCCAGGACAGAGCTCCTTTGAATGGGGAGAGCCCCTGGAGCTGGACCCTGACTCTGAAGAGTTTCTTAGACCCCCAGCACCCCCGAGTACCCAGCCTTCACCCACTCCCACTGAGAAAAAGGTTAGCCTGGTTTGCTCTTATCACAGTTCTGACTTACTATAACTTTTATAGGATTGAGCCAGTGAATCAAAGTTATTTTCGGATCGATCTTTCCATGCATGCATCCATCTATTCATCTGTCTATCTATTCATCCATCCATCCATCCATTATTCAGGTGCTCACAAAGATTGTGAAGTCCATATGGAAGCCATGGAACTACCTGGCTGGGCTTGGCAGCGAGACACAGACCCAAGAACCCAGCGAGGGACCAGAAGCAGAAAGAGAAACTGCCAATGAGGGGACCCAGGCAGACGTAGGGTCAACTCCCTCCACCACAGAGGCTCCAGGTGAGCTTTTGGACAAACGGCCAGGATATGTTAATTCACTGCCTGTCTCAAGAGACACATACAATAGCATTTCTAATAGCATAAAAGATTAAAGACTTGAAAAAGAAAGATATGGTAGGAGAGAATCTAAAAGGAGAACGTTATGAAGATAGATTGAGCTAAAAAGCAGGGACTGTTTCAGAGAGTTTCTTAGGGAGGCCGAGGCAGTAAAACCACGTTGGCAGGGCAATCACCATAGCTTTTAATTAAAAGTAAGGCTTCTATGGGGTTGTTTGTGTATGGATGTGTATCTCTGTGTCTCTTGTGTGAACACGTGTACTTTTCTGTTGGGGGAATAAACTGCTTGGGTACTAATTCAATAAAGCTTGGCATTTCCGGCTTAATTATTATGAATATGTTCACCGGTCATATTCAAGCCTGGGGTATGAATGCTTAACAGAGAAGGAGATCCTAAATGTTTCTTTTTTAATTAAAGGTACACCACTCGATTGCCGCCAGAACCCAAAGTTTCTGCTCCAGCTCGCAGCTTATATTTTGAAACACCACTGGCACTGTCCGAGTTTCAAACAAAAACAACAATGTTTTTCAACCACAAGGGCCATTCAGGACACAAATCAAGGAGTTTCCGTTTAAATAAATTCCTAATTCTTTCCATTCCTGTTGTGTTTTCTCTGCAGGTTTGTTCTCTTGGGGAAAATCATGGCTCAGCATGGTCTCCATGGTCAATTCTGCTCCAGCCAGCGAGGAACCTCCCACTCTTCAGCCATCTACCTTCCCAGCCTCAACGTTCTCTACCCCGGCTACACAAAGCACAGACGGCAGCGCAACTCCACAGACCTCCCACCCCTCAAACCTCGCAGCAGAAACCCCCCCGTCCACCGACGGCAGGGCCTGGGTCCGTGTTGAACCCACGCCAGGCGAGACCACGACCCAGCCAGCGGACAAGAGAGAGGAGACGGTGACCTCAAGGGCCAGCGGTAGAGGAGGCAGAGGAAGGGGCAAAAAGAGAGGAGAGGAGAAGGCCAGGGCAGCCGAGAAAGGCAGAGGGGAGGAGGAGGGCAGCGGAGAGCCCGCCGTTCACGAGGCTAAAGGAGAGATCCAGTTCACCCGTAAACCGTCTGGAACCGGCAAACCCAGAGAGAGATCCAGGGAAAGGTCTAGAGAGAGGGGTCACAGGAGAGGACAGTCCTCTACCGTGAGCAGTCCTACCACTGCCAGCCCAAGTCTGGACTCAATAGCTGGGTTCAGCTTAACCACAGACACATCTTCATCACCATCCCAACACCCGGCACAAGCATCCCCCTCATCCCCACCTCCCTCGCCATCCCTCCCCCCCTCCCCGACCCCAGCTACCCCCTCATCGATTCAACCCCTGTTCAGCTCTCCATTCCCGTCCCTGTCCCAGGCCTCGTCCCAGGCCTCGTCCCAGGCCTCGTCCCAGGCCAGCAGCCTGGCGCCAGAAGCTACGGTCATACCTCCACCGTTAGAGGGCCATCGGGTCCCTGTGGAGGGAGCTGTTGCGCGGGGAGCCGAGGAGCAAATAGAGGGGCCCCCGGATCACCCTCCCGTCCGCTCCGGGGCCGTCCGGGAGGATGAGGAACCCTCCTGGTCTCACACTCTGGGCTCAGGATCTCCGTTGCCTGGCAACATGGAGGATGAGGGTAGAAGAGGGTTTAATGTCAGCGCCAGCACTATGGAACCAGAAGGTGAGAATTTTTTCCTTCCCAATAATTATTCTATCCAAGCTTACTGCTCCTCCAGACAATCAGTGTGTCTGTGTGTGTGTGTGTGTGTGTGTGTGTGTGTGTGTGTGTGTGTGTGTGTGTGTGTGTGTGTGTGTGTGT
>JAOEHI010033759.1:0-23729 GCA_025447815.1 Percopsis transmontana | reverse complement strand
CAAAGTTCTGCCTTTTCTGGGTATAGGTGGTTGCAATGAACAAATATAATGGTTAACAATCTTGATAATTTTCTAATAATTTTCTAATCGGGCAAGTACTGTTTCTCAATGCAGATTGGAGAGAAGAGTTTGTTCACCAAAGAGCTGGAAAATGCTCTGGAGAGGAATGAGTGAGTGTAACCGTCTTATCATCGGTGACGGACAGCACAATGGCTTCACACAGGACACTTGTAATCTCTCACTGTGTCCCTTTTCCCTGTATAAAATGCTCCCTACTGTTTTAAATGTAGTGTAATTATCACATATGTCATTAGTCAATACTTTGTGTCATTACACTTATTGAAGAGAGAAACTTTCGTTTTCCGATGTTGAAAGTCTGTCTTTGCTCATGCTGCCCTTGAAGCCACCTGGCTACGAGCATAGTGAATGGCTGCATTATATGGACACTCTATGCCTCTTTTATTCCTCTGTGTCTCATAGGGTGGATCTGGTGGTCCATTCTTTGAAGGACCTGCCGACCACACTGCCTCCAGGTTTTACCATTGGGGCAGTGCTGAAGTAGGTATTAGGTTCTTTGTCTTAGCATCCAGCAGCACTTCCTGTTGCTTCAGCGTTCCCGAGAGCCTAACTAGTTGTTGAGCTAAGCTAACCTAAAGCGAACTGTTGTTTTTTAAAACACAATACTGTCACCACTTGCTCTTATCCACTTTCTACCACTGCATTAGGCGAGAAAACCCCAATGATGCTGTAGTCCTCCATCCCCAAAAGAGAGGCAAAACCCTTGACACGCTACCGAAAAACAGGTACGGTGTGATTTTTATTTTTTTTAAACGGCATTTGTCTGTATTAAAAATATTAGGTATTGTTACTGAAGCTATGCAAAAATGTCTCATATCTCATGTCATTTGGCTTCATAGTGTGATTGGCACCAGCTCACTGCGACGAGCTGCTCAGCTGAAAAAGAGATTCCCCCACTTGGAATTTAAAGATATTGTATCCTTTCTGTCATGCTAGAGTTCTTAACCAGGTTATTGCATGCGTGACAATATAATTTACTGTAAATCTTATTATTACTGTAAATGTTTTAAAATGGCATGGAAATTATGTGTTTTCTAGGTTCCCACAGTGTGTACAGATTCTCTTAGAAATAATCTACAGTATGTTATGATGGAATCAACTAAATGTGTGCTAAACGTGGAAATGTATTTGGCAAAATAAACCTAATTCAGTTTCTAATTTTTAAGTACAACTTGTGTAATAATGCTGGGACATTTGGTCTGTCTATAGCTAATACGTTATTTTTCATTCTAATTGTACCATTTAGCCATAGATGATGGTTGTTGTTGAAGGCATTTTTCTTAATTTGAGTCTTCTACTGTAGCGTGGGAACCTGAACACGCGACTGAAGAAACTCGATGAGAAGGAGGACTTTTCTGCCATTATTCTGGCTGCCGCTGGCCTTCAGAGAATGGGCTGGGAGAATCGCATCAGCCAGGTGCTTTACAGTCTTTCTCCAGTAACATTAAACTGCAGGTTCCACACCTAACCATCGTCGTTTAACTCCTTCCTGTCTTTCTGTAGATCTTGGAACCTGACGACTGTATGTATGCTGTTGGCCAGGTGTGTAAATGACCTTTTCCTCTTGCCTAGGCACAGAAATAATGACATACATATTGATTGATTCATTGCTTGATTGGGGAGGCTGACGTCAGATTTAAAAAAAAAAAAATTTAAAAAAAATTATTTTCTTTGGATTAAATTATTATTAACTTGATTATTATCATGAATGAATGAATGTGAATAAAATAAAATAAACCAACTAACAAACAGCATTTGCAGGATTTCCTATTCACCCACTTTAGTTTTCAGGGAGCCCTGGCGGTGGAGGTTCGGGCCACGGACACAGACATCCTGGAGATGGTGTCTATCCTTCATGACACTGACACAGTCCTACGTTGCATAGCAGAGAGAGCCTTTCTCAGACACCTGGTACAAAACACATTCACAGACTGTGTTTGATATATTCTATATTACCATGAAACGTCTAGATCCCAGCGCATTCACTCTTCACTCTCTGGACAGGAGGGGGGATGCAGCGTTCCAGTGGCTGTACACACTGAGGTGAAAGACTCCCAGGTAGAAAAGCTTCCCCCTTGGATGAAACGCACACTTGCATGCACATACAGTGTCTGTGTTTTATACAATGCTTGTAGGATTAGGGTTTGAATGGTATAATATATTAAAGTGCAATTGAATTCAAGTCCTCATGCTTGCGTTCTGCAAAAAAGTAGCCATCGTTCGCAGATCCGCCATTCACTTCTGTTGTCTCTCAGAAATACTGTACTTCTAACGTGTCTGCAAGCTGATCTCCATCCCTACTGGTAGAATGTATTTTCAAGCTACTCCAGTTTGCAGAATGAAATTGTTGTAGTGTTTAATTTAAGTGTTACATTTACATTTTGCATTGTAAATTGAAATATGCCTTTTAAATTAAATTCTACAACAACAAACACGAGTGACTTGGAAGATACATTCCACCAGTAGATATCTCAATCAGCTATGTAGACAAGGTAGGTGTTATTGAGAAACAATGGAAGTGAACGATAAACACACACTGCGGGCTTCCAGTCCACACCTAAACACAAATTAATTGATAGTGAACGTCGGCATATATATCATCACAATATGTATCTATCCCTGCATGATGTTGTTTTTCCAGCTTTACATGACAGGTGCAGTGTACAGCCTGGATGGCTCAGAAAGCCTGAAGGACACCATGCAGACTTGCATCACCGCTGTGAATGAGGTGAACACAGGCTCCACCTACAACAAGGAGCTCAACACGTATAGCCTGCATGTTACATGATGCACAATGTACCTTTTTGTACTGATGGCATTGTGGTCTTGTGCACTAGGTCCCAGAGGAGGTGGATGAGAAAGTCCAACACGTAGGAGTCACTGCCACCAAGATCAGCGTCTCAGCCCAGGACAATGCTGAGAAGCTGGGGATAGGCCTGGCTAATCTACTACTGAGCAAAGGAGCCAAGGAAATACTGACTGTGGCCAGGCAGCTGAACGATGCCAGATAATACTGCGTGGGGAGCACCACTTGAATACTTGAATTACTTTTCGGTTTCTTCTGGTACATGCCAGGGGACAACACTGTTAATTCACTTTTACCAAGTGAGCTTCAATACTAGCAGATATTTAAAAAAGTATTCGTGGATTTTGAATATTTTTACTATAGTTATAATAAATTTTTCAACACTTACAGAACCTCATAGAACTAGATGTAAACACTGGCAACTAAAGAGAGATGTCCACATTTATTGTCATTGACTGACAATCTTATTAGACATTTTCATTGTGATAAATGAAAAGGTATATACCACAGAATTCCCCCTTTTTTATTTCTATGCCCAAGGACAGCTTTTTTACACTACTGAGCTGAATTTTTTTTGTCAAGAAATGCATAGTATTGCTAATACCTTATGTGGATCTTAAAAAGCAGGCATTAATGGTACCAAAGATGTGTAATGTAATAGTACATTTTCTGGTTCACATCAGATAAAATGCGTACTACAGTCTTTAGCTAATGGTTTCTAATTCAGAGAGGTGTGTGTGTGTGTGTGTGTGTGTGTGTGTGTGTGTGTGAGAGAGAGAGACAGTAACTGTAGATAAACAGAAAATGTAAACATGTTTTCTACATTCAACACAAACAACACATACAGCATAGAACTACACAAAAGTTAAATTACAATTTCTCCCATGTGAGAATTCACAAATGATGGCATGTTTTTGTTTTCATTGACCATTCTGGTACAAATGGAAAAATAGTGACATTAAGTTGTTAAAAAAAAAACATTTTTAAGTGTGTTGTACAGGTATAGTTCTGTATATAGCAAGATGTTTTGTAAAAACTATTTATAATGGTTGATGTCAATGAAAATGTTATAGCCAACAATGCATTCCACCTGCAGTGTGATAAGGTCCATACAAAGAGTTACAGCCATGTTTCCATCTTTAATTTTTCACGTGCCTTTGCCACGCATTCATCAAAATGCTAGGTCAATGTATACTAAGTTGTCAATCATACCAGGTTCACTGCATGTTTGCCAATGCTAAATGGGCTGCCTCTGTTTATGTTAATAAATGGCTAGGCCTTTATTATGTACCGTCTGGTGCTGCCCTCGAATGGAGCTTGTGAGTTTGTTTGTTTAGTTAACTGGTGTAATGGAAGCTGTCCATTGTTGTAGTTAATGTCTCCACTCACCATCACCCTGCATATGACCCCATTGGAAGGAACTACTGCCTCGATATCCTGTACAGTCAGTGCCTGACCTCACAAATGCTCTTTTGGCTGAATGGGCACAAATTCCCGCAGACACACTTGTATTCACAAAGAGGGGGGAGGGGCAACTCTATATTAATGTCCATAGTTTTGGAATGGGATGTCCAACAAGGTGTGATGGTCATGTGTCCACATACTTTTGACCATATGATGCATTTTTAAACCTTCCATTTTGGCAGGATGTTTCCATAATGTTGTGTAAACCTGCATTATTTGTTAAGCATATTGTTTTATACATTAAATTCATTCAGCATTATAGATTCATGCACATATCAATGCTTTATTTGAATGATATTATACAGTATTCGCTGCATAAATGCAAAACAAAACCGGGCAGTATACTTCTTGTGGTATGTGCTATTGCTTTCCATACAAATGACGGAATTGAATGCATTTTATTTTCCAACATCGAGAGACCATTTATACACATTGTATTGGTCCTCAATTATCTTACTCGCTACTTGCTCCTATTTTACGACTAAGGGCGTACATTGTTCACAATAAGAAAATATTATGGCTGTTTAAAAACAGTGTAATATGACTTGATGCTACATCTCCAAAAAAAAAGATCAACTCAAAACCAAAATAATAATATTCCTACAGAAGCTTCCCACACACTTCTTAAAATCAAATTCAGCAGTTCTATAATTTTTATTTTATTGCTGTACACATTTGGTAATATGCTGCGATAATAAATTAAAATGCAAACATCTTAACAAACATGGCTTCTTCCTCCAAATGTAATCTTCCATATATTAAAATAACTTGGCTTTCTACATCTGGTGTTAAACACATTATGTAATGTAATTGTCCCCCCCCCCCCCCCGACACTTGCATCACTGCAAAGCATTTGAAACAGGTGCATATGCACAGCCAAATACAGTAGATCAAAACACAGAGGTCTAAAATTAACTTTAAATATATTTCTGTATTAGAAAAAGCCTGCAGGCAAGTGAATCAATGGCAAACCTATGTAGCATATCTCAACGCTAAGTCAAACGGGACAAGGTGTGTGGATTGTTGTAGCAAAACTGTCAGGCTTTGTGCACAAAATTCTAATCAGTTATATGCACAGTTTGATTGAATATGATTTTTTACATAGATGCCAACACACGTTACATTTCCTCCCACTTGCACACAGGTGCTTTAATAAGACATGGCAGCTTTAGTTTTACTCAAAATTTAATTTAGACAAAATATGACTAATTTAAAGCGTGTGAGACACACTAAATGCCAATATGTGAATATGAAATAATAAAAAACAAATAACGATTATAATATGCTTACAGTCTGTTTCAAGAAATGCTAATCAAACCAAATTGTACATTTCAATTCGCAATGTATAGAATCAGGCGGTACAGCAGACTACTTAACTTCTAATAGACTCACAATGACCTAAACTTTTTTTTTTCCAAAGCTGCATTTACAGGTATGTGTTTAATGCAGTTAACACCTGAGATAACAGTGCACAGTTTCTTGCATGCTGTGAAGGTAAAGATATTATTTTCTTACTGAGAAACAAAAGTTATACTGAGAGAGAAATTAACTGGAAGACTTTTTCTTAAAAATATGATTATTTACAGGAACAGAAACCCCTTAAATATTATATATAACAAAAACACACTAAAAAAAGCTATGTCTCAATGCTGGCTACTATATGATTGTGCTGTGGTTACAATGGTTTAGTTTTTAACAAAATACATGGCCAATACAAGACACAGTTGTACAGTATACTGTATGTGCTGCCTGAGGCGCCAAATCACATTCAAGTGGGACCACATTGTGTGCCTAATATTGGGAAACTCCCTGATCAAGACTTGAGCCATTGCTGATATGGTTTTCACTCATCCAGTAGCAATCGGGACACGCAGGACAAAGGACGCCATTGCTATTCAAAACATAACAAGCCCTGTATGCCAGCATCCTTGTGACTCAGTTGAGTACCGGGTTAGTAACCTCTATGTAGTTTATGCATAATAGTAATGTAGAGAGCTGATTTGCAGTCTTTGCTACGGCAGTGCAGTTTGGTAATGTGGTACTGCTGGACTGTACTACTTCCATGTATATGATGCACACCAAAACTTCAGAGTTTACAGAACGAGGCGGAATCCCTGTCATTGCAGTGTGTGGAAATATGCTCTAGGGGGCAGCAGATGTCATCCCTGCAGCAGCGCCTCTCTCCAGTCAAAGCTGTGGTTGGGTCCATGTGTGAGGGGAAGGATAGGCGGGTCCACCAACTGCCATACCCCTGTGTCTCCCTGCTCCTCGCAGGAACAGAAACCCAGGTAGGGTATCTAAGGAAGAAGGAGAGGATATGTTACTAATGTTTTAATAGGATAGCAGTAAAAATTGTCAAACGTATACAGTACAGAAAGGAGGAATTGTTTGAGAATTTCTTTTAGCAACAAATGCTATGCACCTAATTGTGAAAATGTTAAGAATTGTATCCTAATTTTGAAATATGGAATGAACTGCCAATATTAGAGATCATGTCATTATTTTTTAGGGATATTTGCACCTAATAATCTGTTAGCAATACACAATGGCCAACAACACAATGGCCACCCATAAGTACATAAAGTGCAGTCTTATGCAAATTCAAATATGCTCGCTAATCATATTCTCAGTCAGTATCAATTACTTTGAAAGGATGCAAAAAAACATAAGAATTTGGGAAAAAGAGGAGGTAAGTCCAGCAGACCTTTCGGACTACTTGGATGAAATCTTTAGCACTCTGGGGGCTTCGGCCCTGGAGCTGGCGTGTGCAGGCCTCTAAGGAGGAAGCATGGGCCACTATCAACACATTGTTTCCTGTGGAGAAATAGAAGCCAGGAGATGACATCAGCAGTTGACAGACACATACATACACACATGCAAACAGACACACTCTCACTGTCAAACAACACAGCCAAAAACACCAGCATAATCTGCATCAGAAGGTCCGCCTCTTGTCTCTTACCAGTGTTTTTGCAGTGTGACAGGATATCTTTGGTAACTTGGTAGCTCCTGCTGATGTAGTTCTCGTAAGATTCAGACATAGTGAGCTTGTTGACGGGAATAAGAGGTCTGTGAGGAAACAGACAGTGCTGAACAAAAGCTCTCTCTCTTATCAATTTATCGATTTATCTACAGTAGACGAACGCTGGTTTGAATTTAAGAATATTCGTGTTTAATTTGAATTCATACAACACAAATGGAAACAAGCCAAAGTGTAATTAATAATATAACACAAAAAGCAGTGTCTTTAGCGACAATGACAATAACCAAAGCAAGACCCACCACCAGTGAAACTTAAATAGTCCTGGCCTAATACTCAGATTACCCTATGCCACACAGGTGTGTGGCAGAGAGCCTGTGCGCCGTCCAACGGCACTCTCCACCGGGAGAAGGGGCCCTCCTTCGCAGGGCGCGTTCCCGGTCGTGACACTATCTAAAGTATACAGTATATCCATAGTAAAGAAATGGATGATCTAGTTTTTTATTTGTTTAATGTCAATTGGAATACATTGTCATAGTGACACCCGCCCTATCATATTACTCTATTTAGTTTTCTATTTGTTTATTTTAAACATTTTGGTGGGATTACTAGAGTGAACAAATGTGAGGAGCTATGTAGATCGTGCCTTCAAAACAATAGCCTGTGAATGGCTGCTATTACCGGTATGTTGTGTCGATGCTGAAGTGGGCTGCCAGGTCCGTGGGAGGTATCCAGGCAGGCAGAGAGTTCCCAGACACCCACTTGGTCCATTCAAACAGCCCTGGTTCCACACGCAGTTTCAGCTTTCCTTCTTGCTGTATGCCTGAAGGGGGGCGATGGACACGTGCTTTAAACAGTATTTACTCACAATTCTAGCTATTTTAGTTTAAAATTCAAGATGATTTTTCATTTTTAAACTGAAATAGAAATAAATCTTAAACTCCATAAAATTGTATTAACATTTATTGCAGAAATTTCCAACATATTATTATACATATTATAACAGATAGACAGACACATTATTGGTGAATTCTGTGAGACACTAGCCCAAGCTGCCATGTGTACCTTTCAGGATGTTCTGTGCAGTCTGAACACATCGCAAGGAGGGAGAGCAATATACAGCATCAATCCCTGTGTTACTCTCTAGTAGGGCCTCACCTGGAAACCAACACACATATTTTGAGCTTGAACAACAATGCTAACACTGCACCTACTATGCTGCTGGCATGGTTCTTGGCCTACATCGTTTTTACAACCAATAAAATGGATCTATATTGATGCCATACCAACAAGGCGTGCTTGTGTGGATCCAAACACAGTAATGGGAGCGTCCATGTCATAATCTCTCTGTCCTCCTGCCCACAGGGGCAAACTTGGGGGCATATTCAGATTGGAACGTACATATCTACCTGTGGGAGTCAACAGCACAGACAGTCCTAGATGTAAAGGTTTTACTGGTTACATAATAATAATAATCCAAGGCCTGATTAAAGCATCTTAGTTTGACAATATTACACATTATATGTACATGTATACATACAATAATACATTGGCATTTCCACAAATACCAATGTAATTTCTCAAAGTTGTGTCATTATTTAGGCATTAGTTAACACTGTTAAGGAGTTGTGAAACCCTGAGCTCACCTTTACTGTCTGAACAAAGGGAGAGCCATTGTTTGCCAAAGACCACGTCCATCCTCTCGCCATGGCGACACACAAAAAGTGTCCTCTTGGGCTGCCGTGAGTGACTCCCGCTGATTCTTAAAACCTGTTAAATAATGAAATCACTGGAAAATGGTGGCTTGGTTTGAGCTTATTCAAATGTTTTATTCAGCATGAACTTATTAGGTTTCTTCACAACGATTACACAGCGTTTGACATTATACCTTGACCAATAATTTAGTGGGCGAATTTTCACTACCTGCATCGGATGACAGATGAGACTAAGGGTGGGCGTGTCGCCGGGACTGGTGTTGTCTGAGCGACGGATGTCCAGCAGCCCGTCGAACATCCCGTCGAACATCCCCCTGTCTCTGCTGGTCTTGTCAGAGGGCCCGCAGCTGAAGAAGGAATGAGACCTGAAAGCATACATAGTTCACATTCATTCACTGTGACCTCCCACCTGGGGGGGGGGGGGGCATGCTGGACAGTACTCCTCTTACGCGTGGAAGACCCAGGTGTCAGACTCGTCCGCTTGCCCCACATAGTTCTCAGGCAGCAGGCCTGACAGCCCTGTGGCCAGGGAGGTCCCGTGCACCCAGCCCTCACTTGCGCTGCTCTGGTCAACCGGAGACATGAACACAAAGTCCCCAGGAACCAGCTCCAGCTCATCCTCATTCTGCGGCATGTAAGGATACATCACACGCAATGTCTGGAAACAGAATGACCAAAAGAAGGTTTTTTTTCACCACACCACCCAAGTATAGCATAGATTAGTGTCCTAGTAAAGTATAGTAGAGTGGTTACAGTACTGTCCTATTAAATGAATATATTAATTTTGGGTTGATTTCATGTGACAGTTTGTCCTAAAACATGGCAAAAAGTCACTAGTTTTTGTTTAGCTTATCATGTAAAAAGAATCATTCTCGCCTCAATCATAAAAGCATTGAATGAGATTTTTTTCAGGACTTAATGATAACTTTCCATTTACAGAGTCACTTTAGACAAAATTCCTTTCTGTAAAAAATACAACCTCATTGTTAACAAAGCGGATGTCCCGAGAATACAAGACAGCCATCCAATCACAGCCCAGCTTGACTTCGATGCCCTTGGCTAGCTTCTCTAGGGAAGGCAGGTGATCAGTTGGAAATTGATAGGCCAGAGTGACATGGAGCTGCTTCCTGTGAGGTTCCACATGGACTTCTAAAGAGAGGAAATAGGAATAGATAGGATCTAGTTTCTTGGGCTCCATCTACAGTTCATCCTAGTAAGTGGAGGTAACATACCTGCATGTTGGTTTGTTAACCGTCCTAATTTCAAGACGAAAATAGGTAATAATGGCTCAATCTTATTGACTAGCTGATTAAGATACCATGGTAGTAATCAGAGAATCAGTGAGATATAAATGCAAATAAACTTTGTACCATACAGTACAACAGACTCCTGTAGTTCCCTATGGGTAATATTGCAAACACTGTCTTGACTACACAGCTGGAGAACATCTGAGCCCCTTGTGGTTCCCACCTGCTTTCTTGGCCGCTTCAGAGGCAAAGTCGGTTGCAAACTGCTTGAGGATGTCAGCTACCTGCTCCTCCACAAAAAGCCCAATGAAGTTAGAGGATGTGTATAGTTCCAGGGGCAGGGAGCTGGGGAACCGTCCCTTCCACTGAGCCACAGAGCTCTGAAGGGCCTCACACAGGGCTTCCACATTGTGGTCTGCACACTGCGGAGAGAGAAGTCGGGAATAAAGACCAAATGTCACACTGTTCCAACCTGAGCATTCAAACATTCTGAAACATCGACATTTATATTGCATTAACACAAATACAATTAGGAAGAACCAGACCCTTTTACAGTGAGTACAATTACGTATTAGTTATTTAGGGGCATTTAGGGGGTACTGCTTACATGCTCTCTGATTAAACATCTAAATGTATATGCTCTGATGGCACAAGAGTGTCTGATCCCTGTCTGACTTACCATAAAGAACTGACAGAGGGTAATGTGTGGGAAGATGTTATGGGCTTTGTTTTTGCCACAGGTGACTCGACTCTGTAGCCAAAAGTGTGAGAGCTGGTTCTGCAGAGGACCGCTGGGCCGCAGGTATAGAACATACTCCCTGGGGAGGGGGTCGTCCAGAAACGGGTCATCTACGTGGGAAAACAGCCTGGTGGAAGGTGTGGAGAGAGATATGGATTAAAAGAAGAACAAAAAGTAAATCCTGTTGTTTTGAAAATATGACAACAAAAATACAGTATTTTAACATGAGACAAACTGCTTATGCAAGAACAGGCCTGAAACATGCTTTTACTGTTCAAATGCGTTGGTTTGCATAATTAACATCTCCCAATTAGCAGCTAGGTGAACCAGCAGCTGGTTCAGGGTGGTACAGGCTAATACCAGTTTAGTCCGCCTTTAGGTAGGCTTTTCCAGGAAACTCCAGCCAAAACACTTTATATCTGTTATATTGTTATGGTAATGTATGGTTCAAGTGGTTTTAGTAGGACATATAACACAATAGTCTTGGACCAGTGGCACTGGATGCCTGCATATGTATTCATGTTTGTCACAACATACCAGTCACATGCTGCTTGGACATTGCGGCCTCCAGTTGATACAAGTGCTTTTAGTCTGTAAAATAAACATTGAGAAAACATTTATACATTCATTTACATTTAGCAGACGCTTTTATCCAAAGCGACTTACAATCACATGGTGCTATTACATGGAGCAGGTAGGGGTTATGCTGCTTCATTCTATATTTGTAAAGATAATTCTATATTTTTTACAATACATGTAATTTCCAGCCCAGTAGCCCCCAATCTATGGCTGGGTACAAACATATAGAGATAACTTCTATTCAGTTCACCCCCAGCTCTCTGTTTTGAGTGTCAGTCTGACAACCGCATGCAGATTCAGCAGGAGAGATCTCCTGTGAAACTTTGTATACCTCTAAAAGTGTTAATCAATAGTTTTTTGTGTTTGTTTTAAAGAAGTAAGTAGCTTCCACAGTCCTGAGCTGAGTTTCGCTTCTCTTTTTGAACTAGCTCTGGAGCAGAACATTTTTTCTCTGTCTGTGCCATCTGAAAACATTTTTCCTTAAGAGTGTGCTTGAAGCAAATAAAATAACTCCCACCCTCCACCTGTGTGGAAGTTTTGACTCTATAATCAGTTTCACACAGCAATGCACCCATCACTGAGTACGCCTTAAAGCTAGGAGGTGGAAAAAGTGTCATTCAGTCTACATTGCACAGAAATGCCACAAAGGTGAAGCTCACAAGAAAATAGAACGGAAAAACTTGACCTTCGGCAGGGGCATTCTATACCTCTCAGACAGCACAACCCCGCAATAAAATGGAAGGTATTTTCCTTTCCAGCTGGTCAGATTTTGGGCCTGTGTGTGTGTGTGTGTGTGTGTGTGTGTGTGGTTAGGTCAATTTGTGGTGTTTAGAACTTAGGGATCTTGGAACTGTTCTGCCCCCGTGTGTAAGAGCCAAATGATAAGAAGCAAGACTTGCCAACATGCAGTTTTTAGACCACAGTGGAATCTGACTCAAAGGGACAGGAGGAAGCATCATGTTGCTAATAGTCTCCTCCAAGGCATTGTGAGTAAGTATTAAGTCATGCGTAGGAAGCGATTCAAACGCAAAAGAACAGAGACTGAATATGAGTGGGAATAAATCGCCATTGGATGACTCTTCTTTAACCTAAAAACGATTTTCAGATACAAAGAATGATTCATGCAAGGCAACGTATTCTTTTAGCGTTGGCGTGTCCTCGCTGTGAATGCACACATTTGTTCCCCTTTTTATTATTACCTTAGTGGCAGTTCTTGTCAAACAAAAGGTCAGAAATAATGTGAAAACTATCAGCATATAGGAAAGACACATGGTAAATTAATAAAACAGCAATTCCTGCAAAATGTATAGGCTTTAGGCCTATACAGTATAGAGTGATGTAAACCACTTCATCCAATATCTTATCAATGTGTTGTGGAAGTAGGAAGAGGAGATACCTGTTCATAGGGAAAGAAGCAAATAATTACATTACATTATTTCTGCACCCCTCTTACACAGTAAAGTAGTCACACCAGCAGGCTCAACTAACAAGCAGAAGCAGGATGCAGGGTGATTAGATTATTCATATTACCCCCAGATAATCTAATTAGCCATTACTCATAAGATCACAGTTTCTGATGCTAATGCAATTTCCTATTCTGGGGACTGAGCAGTCTTCACAACATGTGCAACAGCATTAAGAATGTTTGATTAGATGTTGTACGGCCAGCAGAAGAGTATTTCACCTATTAAAATATATTTACTCATAGACAGACGACTGCAACAGACTCAGGCCTCACTGGTTTCCCCTCAGTGGCACAATGTCAGTACCTGTCATGTAACGTACAGTTAACGGTATACGTATCTATGCATGCAAGAGAGAGAGGGAGGGAGAGGGAGAGAAGCAAGGCAGGTCTACGAGGCTAAGTAGAGGGCCCAGATAAACCACAAAATCTTACGCCCACACAAGTAACAGTAAATGATCCCTCAGACAGAACACAGGGTAAACTGAGAAGACCAGGAGCCTCATTTATAAAACTCCACATACATAGTCCCAAATAACCTTACGTATAGAGAATATAGGAAAGTGCGCACTCGTTATAAAACCTTGTGTATGTGCAAAGTTCGCTTTATCAATCCCAATCAAACTTAAAGTTGCCCTACGAGAACATGCTTCTAGTCACACCCTGTTAACACCCACATTTGTCTATAGATCGTCAATGAACGGCCTTAAATTATTATTAAAATACCTACTTACGCCTGAGGAACCCATTGATTTTACATAAAGGATGACAAAAGCAAAGCGGAAAGCAGGAAGTAGCTTTGTCAAACTTTTGAAGTTGGATCCTCTCAGAAATAAATGTATAAGTTTATAAGTAAAGTAAAGTGATTTAAGCATCAAAGAAAATTAAAATAATAAAATGGAAAGTGTCACGAACATAGACATTAGAAGACATTAATCTAAATAAAACGGGATCCGTGCAGCATTGCATTAGGCCTATTAATCATGGATAATATTACACGGACCTCCATAATCTACGTACGCATGGGTCAGAGTGAATGCGGAACTTTGTGCAGAAAGTGGTATAAACTTTTCTACGTAGGGAACATTTAGAAATGAGTCCTCTGGTGCTTTGCCACATGCAGACACCTGGCTGACATATACAGCAGAGACACATGGACTGGACTGCATTAATATAGCGCTTATTTGTACCAAACAGGCCACCCAAAGCATCATTGCCTCACATCCACCCATTCACACACCAATGGTGGTGTCTGTCATGCAAGGTGCCATCCAACACATCCGGAGCAGTTAGGGTTAGGCGTCCTGCTCAGGCACTTAGACACTTAAACAGAAGTAATTGAACCAGCAACTTTTTGATTGCCAGATGACCTGCTCTACCCCCTGTGCCACTGTCACCCCATCATCATCTGATTGAAACTATTAACCGTCTTCACAATCATGGCAAGAGGCAGAGGTCAGGAGCAGATTCTCCATCAGGCTGACAGTTAGTCGCAGCAAGTTATTGCCCTAAAATTCTTAGTAAAGTGTGTACAAATAGTTTCTAATCTGGTATTCATTACATTACCACATTGGTTTTCATGAACTAAAATATGTGGATTCTATGTCTGAGGAAATTAGTTTTAGCTTTGAAATATGATAGACCTATATGTGGTAAAGATAAGAGCATATGACCAAAACATACAGTGTTTCTCTTCTACTGACTGATAGAGCTTTAGGTAAAAGCTACATCTGTACAACATAACCGATTCAAGTTTTTACTTTTTAGTTGTTTTGCACAAATTCGATGTTCACATGTGAATCTGTTTTAATCACAATAGTTTGGACACCATTTGGTCACACCGTAATGTATGTTTAGGCGACAACAGGTCAATGGAGGATCTGTAATGGGATTCTCGTTCTTACCCTTTCAACATTCCCATTTGTTTATAATGGCCTAACTGTGCTCGTATGTCCAAAAATAAGAATAGTGCATTAACACTGGCTCGTACAGCAAGGTGTATAAAGATACCATAAAATGTGCACAGATCTTTAGTCATTGGTCACTAACCACACGAGTTGTTTCATGGGGCGACCTTTGCCTCTGCATGAGAAAGAGATGTTAGCGATCTTGCAGAAGAGCAAAACATGCATGATGTTTATCTATTTATGGAACAAGGTCATTCAAGAGTACAGAAAAAGAGAGTGTGGACTAGTAATCCGCCCAGTCTAGGGCATTTAGCAGAGCTATTATAAAATATATAAGACTCAATATGAATATGAAGTCATTAGGATGCTATAGTGTGTGTTCTTCAATGTAAACTTAATATTCAGTAGCTTTGTGAGATTGGTGTAATTTCATTTTGAGTCATGAATAACATTAATATGACAGATGAGGCCCTTACAATTTACAGTTAGACTGATCAGTCTAGTCTTGTTGGCAAGCTTAATCTACTGTAGAGTACTTGATCACTGTTGCTGAGCTAAACTTGTAATGCTTGTTATTAAAATGTGTAGCGTTCCACTCAGTGACAGGCAAATCAACATCTGTTTAAGGAAGAAAATGTTGCAACCTTTCTGTAATGAAACAATGATAGCTCTCACAGTGGGGAAGCCTCTAGCTGGTTCTCACCCACACATGTAACCATAAAGAGATCCTCTATGAGACAGGATGGAGAACTGTCAAGGCCCTAAGCAATACACCCACGCAACATGCATTGTACGTGTCTTTCATAACCTTTAATACAGTCCCTCACGCTCTCAAATGGAAAATGTGGTTACAGATATATAATGTGATTAAGATAAGAAAAAAATATATAGATATCCATTTTTTTTTCTTATCTTATATCTCAGTGTACACACACACACACACACACACACACACACACACAATTGTTTGTAAGTACACCAGCATCGCACAAGACTTAAATTTTCCTACATGGATGAATACAGCCCTTTGAAGAAGCCCCCTCTGATCCACCGCCAACTGACCGCCTGACCAGCACTTATATAAACCACATATGGGCCCACCCATGTAAAAGAAAACACACACACACAAAGAGACATACACATACAGACTGAGAACACACCACCCACACCCGGGAAGTCTCCGTCTACCATCCTGCCAGCTGGACAGCTGAGTAGCTTTGAGGGAACAGCAGGGAGCATGGTGGGAAATCCCAAGCTCATGCATGCTCACACTTCCTGTTTACAACCTGTCAACACACACACACACACACGCAGGATCCCTTTCACACACACACAGAAAACGTGCAAAAAGTACCAAAAAACTGCTACTAATCTAAAACAAGTTTACACAATAAATATATATGCAGCCCCACATATTGCACACACACAGCAAAAATGTGGACAAGGTTGCCACAGTATTTACAGTATCGTACAATACTGCAGCCACATCTCTCTTATGCAGGCAAAATTTTTGAAATAGAAGTAAATCAGACACAGAAACTTGTTATGCTGTACTCTCACAACCTGCCCCAGCTGGTTCATATTGTTATCCTAGTTAGTTCTTATTAATGTTAAAAATGTCCTTATTTAACAACAAAGCTCAGTAATATGGTTTAGTTATTAGTTATTCAACTATATAACCATATGAAGAGATTGTGTTAGCATCATTGCAAAGAAATATTTTCAAGGCCTTTACGTCTGTTAGCTCTTATGTTCTATTGGTGGAACTTTATGTTTGTTCTCGGACTTTGTTTGGCCAACACTGTACTGCCTATGAGGGATACTTCCACCCCCACAGTAGCTGACCTGATAATCTCTTTCCTGTGTTGCTGCATTGTTCTACAGTCCCAGTAAGCCACCACTGAGGTTTTGTGCTTTTCTCAATTATAGATTAATTCTATTTTAGCTTAAATTCTTTTATAATTTTGTTTACTTTGATTTTTATTATAGTTTAATGTAAAAACGTGTTAACACAAAGGACACGTATGTGGGGACATATACACAGTATAAGCCACCTACATTTTTTGTTGACAATTGTGTTTCAAACAGGTGGGGCAAAAATTTGGGGCGCAATGGCGCAATTGAGGAGTTGACCTTTAAGAATCAGCATACACCACGCATTCTTACAGGTTACTCAGGTTATTGCTATTTAGGTAGAGGCTTAAACCAGCCTCAAGAAAGAGATATTTCTAGTGGAAAATGTTTGAATTCGGCCTAATCCGCAACAAAGGCCAGCAAACCCAAGAGCCCTACCTCAGGACAAAGATTACAACAGGGTCCCACACAGAGGACATGGCAGGGGACATGGCTCTATTTCTGAGCGCCAACCCTTAATTTACTATAACGGGAGGCTTCATGAGTGTAAGGCGACATATCCTCACTAGGGATGGACCGATCTGACTTTTTCAGTCCCATTACCGATACAGATACCTGGGCTTTGGATATCGGCTGATGCCGAGTACCGATCAGATACCAGTGTTAAATTAAAAAGCTTTCCTCACTGTGAGGAAAAGACTGGGAATCATTCTTTTATGTGTAAGGCAACATCAAGCTTTCCTAACTAACAAATAAATTATACATACATACATACATACATACACACACACACACACCGTTATGGAGAATAGCTATAAAAGTTGTAATATATACAGTATATATATATATAAACACTTAATTTGAGACATAAATATATACAAAAATAATATAAATACAATTAGGAAGATATGATAATTTGACTTAGTGTTAAAAAAGTTATGTTAAATTAATTAAAAAAGGCGTGATTAGCACCATCTAGGTGTTTAATTAATTCAATGGATACATACATACATACATACATGCAGCAGATGCATACATGACACACAATTCTCATCTGATAAAAAAAACCATCTAAACAAATGAAATATTGAGAAAATTAGCATCAAATCAACACACATTGTAAAACTATTCTGCCTGTTCTAATCAAGTTACAGCTGCATCAGTTCACACCTGTAATTAAAAGCCTCATCAAATCTATATTCCCCACGGATCATCTTAATTTAGTCATCCAGAGAGCTTTCTGGCATGCAGTCAGTGCCCAGATTGAGTCAATGCCGTTCCAATTGATCCAAGATGGAAGCATTTCCTGTGGTTATCATTAAAGTGAATGTGAGGGAAGACAGCAGTGTGCTGGGAGGACACAGCTTTTGGATCAGAGCCAGTCATCCATTCTGGCAAAGTTACTACAAGCACAGATGGTTCAGCTATTACCAAAGAAAAACACCCACACACATACTGTACATACAACATGCTATCGGCGTGCATAATCTGTAAATGGCACATTAGAACTGCAATATTGTCCTCCATAATCTTTTTTAAATCGGTACTGCCATGCCTTGAAAAAGAACAAAATGTTACTGGACTAACAGCAAAGTGTGTGGCAGTCCTGTGATGACAATAAATTGATGCTAGCATTCTACAACAGTTTGTAGGTATTTTATCAGTGAGTCCAGATGTCCGTTGTCTTTAGGCTTCAGAATTCCTTTTCAGTTCCTTTATATTTGTTTACATCTGAGTGCAAGGTCAAAACTGCCAAGCTGAAATTGAAAAGTAATCGCTTGTACAGACACAGGTGCACTGGACAGCCCTGACAAATAAAGATCAAAAGCCTAGCCCTCCATCCTCCCACACTTTGGAGTGGAGAGGTGGCGAGATAAGGAGGTTAAAAATAACTCCTTGAAACAGCCAGCAAAGGACACAGAGATACAATGTGATGCATGTGCAGGATCTTACTGAGGCTGTGCATGCTGTACGCGCGCACACACACAACCACACGCGCGCACACACAGACAGCGGAGGTTAACGAGAGGGTTGGAGATAAATACGGATGGAGGTGGGGGTCTTGCAAAACCCACTGGGTGGAGTAGAAGAAGACAGTGAGACAGCAGCTGTCAATCCACAGTCTGCCAGGCGGGGGGACACCTGCGGCTGTGTCAGCAACTGTGGCTGGATGAGCCTCGTCAGCCAAGCTGGCCAGACAGCTGGCACAGGCCAGACCAGGGCGCTTCTGAATGGCTGGCACACTTGGCCCTTTGTGCTGCTAACGCCATGGCTCTTATCACTGCATACACAAATTTGGCCACAAGCTGATTGGGATAAAATTGTGGTACAGTTGTTTTGCTTCCAGCAGCCGGACAACCCATGATTGTATGCAACTGCACATGTAAAAAAGGAGATGCAGCTAAATATCCTAACGCACTCAGGAAATAAGAGATAAAGTTACTGCAGGTAACTTAACCTGTAAAAAGTTTAAAGTACTGAACAATCTGAACATGTTGCCATGTAACCATCTTGAAGCGTAATTTTGAATTAGCAACCAATTAAGCAGCTTTATGTTGAGGCCAACGCCAAGCTAAGTGCCCAAGCAGCTCCTGCACATCTGCATTTCAAAGACACAGGGATAAAATACAAGGAAGTGACTCAATAATTCATGAGTATTACAAACTCCACACTAGATTCCCATAACAGAGATATATATGGCTCACCGTCAGTTCTGCACTTTACATAATAAATATATCCACCCATTTTGACAGTCCTCAAATGGAAGAAAATACAAAATGTTGTATTGAAAACGGAGTCCTGAGCATAGTGTATGATTTTGGGGTCAATATAGCAACTGCAAAAACACTCACACAAATCTACACAGGAAGTGAATGGATGTTCCCCCCCCCCCAAGAACCATAAATAAATAAGACTAGCTTCTTAAAGAGAACCACTAGATGCTGCCTTGAACTATACATCAGGCTATGTTTTAATAGGACTCCTCTCTGCCTAAGATTCCTTTCAGAAACATGGCAAAAAGATATGCATCGGTATGTACAGTTAAGGAGTTTAATTTTAATATTACTCAAAGAAGATTTACAAGAAACTGTATTTTTCGTCATCTGAAGATAATCTAAATGTCAGCTGCTGCCGATGATGACATACAGTATTGCATCATCAATACTGCAAAAGAGAATGAGTCTTTATTCCCATTACTGAAGAAGGCTTGCTTGTTGTTGTTTTTTGGTAAGGATATGAAATGTACTGCTAAATAAATAGGGAATGTGTCACCACACACAGAGAGAGAGAGGGAGAGAGAGAGAGAGAGTGAGATCCATGTAAATATTCTTAAAATATATTAAAAAAAAAGGAAATCTTGATTTCAACCACATTTAATTTAATGTCAATAGTATCATAACTCTATGATGTTTTATAAAAAATTAACAGCCCGTATTATTGTCACATAGTTTGCAATAATACAGATATTAAAAGGTTTTAAAAATATATCTAAAATTAGATGTTATTCTGCAGTGAAACCAGGGCACCTAAAGTCGGTCAGACAAATGAGTGGGTCAATGTTTCAGCAAATGAAGAGAATGAAGAGGGAGAGATAAGGAGAGACATGTGCGAGGGGGGAGGGGGGGGGTTGTGTCAAACCAAGCATTCATGCTGAGTGACTTCTCTGAGGGACCGTCTAGGCTACTAAACCGAGGTTGCTTGGGGGCGTATTAACGTCTGCTGTGTCCATTCAGCAAAACACAGCAGACTTCCTCAAACACTCACTCCCACGTTTCTGGGTGAAAGACACAACGGGAAAAACTGGGACTCTAAAGTGTGTTTTTTGTAGTGTGTTTATTCACGCATTTTGAAGATATTATGCTACAGCAAAGAAAGACAGAGCTAAAGCTTTGCGTTAAATACTTTCTTCCTTATCTGGGTCATTAGAGTTGTGAGACAGAGACACCCTCCAACACAAAAACGCCACACCAATTTATTGAATATCATCATAAATATGGAAAGAACATTTTGATCTTTTGACCCAACTTACCGGGCTCTTGGCTTGCTTTATAGCCCTACATACTGTGATGTTACAATCTATCCTGATCAGGCTAAAAAGTTTAAACACGACCCACTTTGCATTAGCCTACTGACACTCGACAACAGGAGCGTATCTTACGCTTATATTTACAATAAAGAAAGGACTCTGCGCAGTGAGAATGAAATGTGAAAGTCTTTCAAATGATGCCAAACTCAGCGCGTTTATAACCGGCCATTGAAACTATCTAATTATGTTTTTTTCTAAATGCAATCAATTTTATTTTTCACAAACGTTGGAGAAACTACAGTTAGGCTACTTACGCCCTCGGTCTTGGGAACCCCATTGATAGTAGGACGTCCAAATTGGATCCACATTTCACAGTGGCGGGTCGGTTCTGCCTAAGTCTCCGCGGGATGATTTTGCTATAAAGGTCATCTTTAGCAGCCATGATTCACCATCCCATGAGGTTTTGTTGTATTCGCTCTCTGTCGTACGAGCGATGAATGGAGATGTAACGGAACCAATATAGGTTGAAATAGATTAGAGCGGTGGTGTGTGTGGCCAATGGTGCCCTTGTTCCCCGCCCTCTAAAGGGAAACGTCAAATGCGTGTGTTTGTGTGTGTACATGTTTGCGTACTAAATACCAAAGACTGAATAGGTCTACATGTTTTTACTTTGTTTAACAAATCATTTATTTTAATGTATTTATTGAATATTCCAACAATATCTAACTTGAACACATATAATATTAAATAATTACAATGAAAATTATCGCAAAAATAGAAAAATATCGTTCATATCACATTTATGTATGGAATTCTAAAGATGACAGTCATGAGAGAGGGGTCATATTAATCTAGTCTTGTCTTCTGATTGGACAGTTGGACTGTAAGGCACAATGACACAGAAAACACAGCCTGCCTCTTGAAAGGCTTGTCTCATCTCCACCTAGTGGGACAAACACAAAGCAGAACCACATAATTAAACAGGACTTTACTATGAAAGCACAAATTCCTTCTCTATAATTGATTTGATAATAGAACAATTGTAATTTTGGGTTGGCTAGTGTAGACAAGCCATCATATTATCTAACTGGTGAGAACATTCTATCAGCAATCAATACAATTGGATGACCTATAACCGTTTTTATTCCTATAGTAAAATTAGGTTTTAATCTTATCATATTTTGAATATGCTCATAAGAATCCCACTGTCACAGTTACAACAACAATTTCTGAAGTTAGAGGTTACAGGTGGATATTTTGTGTTTGGATCTATTGATTTTGAATTATATCAACTCAAAGTAGGTTCTCCATTCTGTGGGAGGATGGTACTGGCCAGGTGGTACAACTTCTTAACAGGAAAGATCCACTACTAGACAACTAGAGAGTATTGTGCAGTCTCACCAGTCTGGCCTGGTCCAGACACAGGCCAATCACAGCCCCACCACTACCTGGTAGCTTCACAGCTGAGCCGAACTGCATGAAGGAGCAGAGGAGAGGAACAGAAACAAGCATAAAAACCAACCCACAGGCACAGCAAAGCATTCAGCCATTCCATTATCAGAAGTTACATGTTGGTCACCCACCTGCCTTGCCAATTGGACCATCTTGAGATTCCCAGGACCAAGGCAGTCCTCTGTGTAGACAGACCTGGAGAAAATATGTTTTTAGTTTCCCCAACGACTTTTGTTGTCCATGTAACCATAATGAAAATGCAACAAACTCAAAACATAAATACACCTCCTCAGCTCAAAATTCTGGTCCATCAGCTGTGCCAGCCTGCTCCAATCTCTGTCCTGTAGAGCTATCCTGGAAGAGGGTAGCCGGGGGGAAAGAAAAAAAAAAAAGAAAAAAAAAAAGTAGTAATTAAAACACACCGGGGCCAGAGAAAGCCCACATTATGTCCAATTCATGACAAATAATGTAGTCATATAAATAAGTGACTACTAAACCAACCTGGCTTGATCGGTGAGCTCAGCAAAAGACTTCATGGCCTCTACCACCAGAGGTTCACCTGTGGAAATATGAGGTCACTGTAATCTGTCTCATAAATAAAAAAATAAAAGAATGACCTATTTTACACTATAGGCCACACACCCATCTTAAAGCCACTTCCTAAACACGTTTACTTCAGATATGCACCGCCACCCTGGAAAGTTACGTTTCAGTGCATTTTTGTTTGTTTTTAAATGCATATTCTACCATGGAAAATTTGAATAAAATAATCAAGTATCAAATTCTTTTGTAAAATGTTCCAGTGGAACCGGCTCGTTCCGGACACGAGAAACAGCGCAGCTCCTGGTCATCCCCTGCCTGAAGTACTTTACCTCAACTCTCTTCTGGCCGGGCTACCTGTCTCCCCTACCAGACCCCTACAAGTGCATACTATACAAGTGCTTACTATACAACTTAAGGTACCTAGTACCTAATCTACTATACACTAATAAGCTGTAATGACTGTGGATGTCACTAATAGAGTGTATGATGACTGGTGTAACGCCTGCATAAAGAGCACACCATTTAGCCAGCGCTGTCTAATGTTGCTGTGGATGCGTCCAGAGTCACTTGGATCACTCAGGTAGGCCAGCCAGAATGGTGGGAGGCTACTCATGTCCATCAAGATGTAGTCCCCTGAGGATAGGACACACACACACACACACGAACGAAAAGGCCGTAAAAAGGGACGCTGTTACAGTAGAGCCCCCCGAAACAACTTATGGCTGTAGGGGGAGGGGTAGATGTAGAGTATTTGTGCACTTAGAAGAGCTGTTGGGGGGGGGGGGGGGGGGGGGTTTTAAAAGGGGTTTTAAAAAAGGGGAAAAATATAAAAAAAAAACCCAAAATAAAAGTTAAATATTTTTATTTTTTATTGGA
>JAOEHI010033727.1:0-23738 GCA_025447815.1 Percopsis transmontana | reverse complement strand
ATATACATACAATTTTAATCAGAAGGACCAGTTCTATAAAATGGTGTAAAATACATATGGTAATCTTGATTCAGTTAGGAAATATTTTAAAATCCTGTCCAAATGTACAGCCCAAAAAATCGTCTTCATTTCATTCACAAACAAGTGGATCTTTTGCATATTTCTCTACTAGATAAAGAAAAAATTAGAAATACTCAGCATTTAGTGTGTTATCTAACAAAAAAACTAATCAAATGGGAATATCCTTAACTGTTTAAAAGTTGTAATAAATTTAGTGATCAGTGTTAAAAAAAAAAAAAAAAAGCTTATGTTAGCCCTACGAGGCAGATTTCAGAAATAAAATCTGTCATTGGACAGCGGAGATATAGGGAGTTTTGTCATCGTTAAAAAACGCACGAAATTTTGATGGGCTTAAAAGCATAATTAGGCCAGAAGCGCCACTTTTAATATTGACCGTATTGTCGTATTCAGGTCAAATGGCCTATTGAATTGCAGTGCTATTTTTAAAACACTAAAGGCGTGTTTCCACTGAACACAAAGCGAATTGTTCGCGCAAGTAGATTACATGCAAAGTCAATGCAAAGACGCGAATTCGAACCGGGCGGCGCGAATGACGCGCACAAGCGAAATTCGCTCTGCGTCATTCGCTCAAGTTGTTAGAACCTAACCTAGGCTAACCCAGTCCGTTGCTCATTGGTCCAAAGTCCTCTTTTTCACATAAAAGTAAATGTTGCATTTCATTTGGAAATCAAGGCAGGGACTTGGGAAGTGAGGGTGCTTGGGGTGCTACAGCACCCCTTACTGTTGACGGGCTATAACTGCAATGCAAAGTCGTTTATTTAAAATAATTTTGAGAGTAGCATTTTTTTAGTCGTAAGAAAAAGTCTTTAAAACATGTTTGTTTATCAAAGAGTTAAAATACACAAATTGTATTCTTTTAAAAATGTTTTGATTTAATTTTCTAAATGGGGGTTAGCCTATTATTTCTCTTCTGGGGATGACACACAAACGCAAATCCAACGTCGGTGTTCTGCAAAATGCTTGAGGTAGACAAATGTTTTACATTTTCTGCCGCCTAACATCATATAAAATACATGTAATTTAGAACAGTTATAAAATAGCGACCAACATCTTAAAACTGAGCTGAAGCTGCCATCTCTGAATGGTTTGATGGTAGGGTAGGTCCTCGTTTAGGCTATATGGTAGGCTATGGTTTCCCGTCAAAGTTCTGGGTTAGTTTGGGATATTGCCTACACATGAACGACTGGCATTTGAGAGTCAATTTTTAGCAAACAAGGTGTTAAAATATTGTTTCTGTTCTGAACGGCGTGTAGCCGAAAAAATAGTATTTTGTCATTATGCTGTAAATAATGTGTTGGTGCTCTTTATTTGTCGGGAAAGCGACTAGAATGCACGTTTTTTTTCATAATTTTCTTCCAGCATCCCTGTATAAAAATGGAATTAGTGTTTTTAGCCAATCCAGCCTAGCCAACTCTTTTCCAATGAAAGTAGTAAAAGTACCAATCCAGAGAAAGTTTCAGAGCGTCAACGTAACCATAGAACTATGAACTCTCACTCTTGTGGCGAGCGGCGCCCTCCTGCCTGCCCCACCTATTATGATGCCTGGGCACGGTGCTAGGAGAGAGGCAGAGACCTTGGTGCTAACGGACTGGACTGGGGGCCTACCTGTAAGCATCCTTGAGCAAGATGCCTACCCCTATCTGCTTCATGTAATAGCAACATGTAATTGTAAGTGCTTTGGATAACAGCGTCTGCTAAATGACCTAATTGTAATTGACTGTGATTACTCAGCATGAATTTGAATATATTTCTCGCCATTTCCCTGATGGTCCGAATAAGCCGCTTTTTATAAATAAAATCGTTAAGAGGGTGAGTGAAAACAAAAAATCCGCCAGATCTAGCGACAAAGTGGCCAATCTGGTCTCCAATTTCAAACGCGCGTCACCAATGACTACAAGGCTGTGACGTGATGGCGTCACGGGTTTATCAGGATAAGCGGAAGAAGAAACTAAATAACAACAGCGGAGTATCCGCGCGGACGCTCGGCACCCTCGCAATCAAAGTGGAATTGTTATACCTTATATCACACCGATAATCCTATAGTGGGGAAAATGTCTTTGTTTGGGAAGTGGTTCGCGAGCGGAGGGAAGAGCGGTAAGCCTCCGACAGCCCAGGAGGCGATCCACCGCCTCCGAGAGACGGAGGAAATGCTGACCAAAAAACAAGAGTTTCTAGAAAAGAAAATAGAGGCGGAGCTCCTGACGGCCAAGAAAAACGGCACGAAAAACAAACGAGGTAAAAAAAAATGTATAATGAATGTGGAATTGGATGATTAAAGTCACGACAAGTTAGGTGGGTTAACCCAACCTCAGACTGAGGAACCCGGAAATAGCTCGACTGGCAACGTCACTTGGACTACAGACATGTCAATTTCGCCATGCTGTCAGATGTTATTTATCGAGATTTAAGCAATAGAATTGTTGTGGCCTTTTACCAGTGAACCTTGTCTAATTTTAAGTCTAGTTTTCCAGCAGCAGCCATGATTTCACTATCCAATCCTACTCTGATAAATGTAAGTTAGGTGCTCACAACTCAGTTACACTTGGAGCGGTACACACTTAAAAACATCTTCTATATATGATGATGGAAACAAAACAAAATAAGAAGTCAAGTTTGATTCAACAATAAAATGGATATTTAGCCAAGCAAGTCCAAACCCTTTTTATGAGCTATCCATAGATGTAACTTCAACGTGTCTCAAATGAGTTTCTGATGCATAACAATCAGACTGCAAGGCCGCTAACCAGCCAGTGTTTCTAAAAACATCCAAACAATTCTTGGTGCTTGCTAGGACATGACATTCCCGCTGTATAATTGTGTTTGCATCGAGGAATGACCCAGTCATCAGACCACTAGGCCTGAAACCGTGCTAAGGTTGTTTTTAAAGGTTGTGCTGAGCAAGCCTCTTGTGCTCAAAACCAGATGTTCTACATAGTTAATCCCATATTCATTCACTGTCTACACAGGCAGTATGTTGGCTCTGAGAACACGGCAAATAGTAGGTGGTAAACCCTCAGTAAATGTCTGATTTCCCTACTCCCTATACTACTGTGTATTATTGTCGTATCAGCCCCCAGAGTTGTCAACAACTTATTTCTACGGCAAAATTCGCGTCACATAGCAAATACGGGCAAGGATAAAATTCATGAAAACTCAAAACAAACGGAATTGTGGAAAAACACATTTAGTAATAAATATAATTTGATTTGTTTAAATTAATAATAATAATTTATCGTGAAATAATTGTGAAATAATTATTTATTATCTTGAAATCCTCTTATCAACCAGCAATTTGAAAACCACTGTAATAGGAAGAATTGGGAACTGATTAGAGCCTGCTTGTTGTGGTTATTAGCAGAACATAATAAATTATTTGACCTCCTGTCAGTCCATGAGGATGAAAATCTGTAGTGAAATCCATGGATGGAAGGCCAGTTAATCTGATCATGTATTGTTATGATATTAGATAACCATGTTAAAGTCCCAGGAATAGGGCTGGGACTGCTGATGTAATCTGCTTAAACACACAGATCTCTGCAAAGATGGGAACCAACTGATCTGCCTGGCTGCGTGTTTGTTTGACTGTCTCGCTGACATATTGTCTCTGTGTTGTACTCCTTGCCTGTTCATACTGCGGTTCATACTACGGTATACTACGGCACTACTACTTAAGGGAATTCCCCTGTATGACTGTTACTCTTAACAGTGACATAGAAATTTACTGGGACAAAAATCTAATAGTCACCTGTAGAGCGATGTAAGCAAGTTATCTCTTCTTATCACAGTATGTCTGTGTCAACAGGCCTTCTGATCCCGAAATGTCAATATTAACTACAGTATTGTTATTTAAGGAATACTGTAACTGTCAGCTAACTAGAGCTGAGTCACTGTTTAAAAAGCCAAACCAGGATGCTGACATAAAATAAAGTGCTCTATTTTTATCCCAGCCTTGTTCTGACTACCTGAGTAGAATTACATGGAGTACACAGGCCCCCAGCTGCTGAGCATAACACTTATGTGTGTGTGTGTGTGTCAACATGTAGTAGTATCTACAGGGATGATTTTAATCAGTGCTAATGCAGCTATATATTTGAGTCTCAGAGCAGAGATTTAATTAAGACCTGGATTCTAGTGGCTCATCGCACTAATGGAGAACTATGTTCCTGATGACTAATTTCCCTGACGTTTAAGGGTCAGTGACAAATAAGGATTTCAAAATGAAAAAAATAGGTTAATTAGCATTTTTGTCTGCAGTAGATTGCCGAATATCAGTTTTTGTCACTTTGAATTAGATGTATGCCTTTTAATTATGAATAATATAATTTGTTGCTCAAGTAATTTCATTTGCAGTAACAGTAATGATTTGATCATTTACAATAGCATTTAGCAGTTTATGGATTGTAATATCTTGAATTCCACAAACATGTACTGCTTTGAAATTTGTAATGACATCTTAATTAAAATAACTAATTATGTCTTTTTAACGACATGGACTCATTTGTTAGTATTTAACACCCAAAACTTCATGCTCCGAAGTGGAAAAATATGTAAAATGTCTAAAAGGGCTTTCCTGTAAAGACGTATAGATTATTGCGGTATCCTCAACTTTACTAAATTAAATTCTTTATTTTAACATAAAAAAAACTGTGTTACACTGTATGACTGTGGCATTGACATTCCACATTGGATCATCATAAGTGTGTCTTAGCAACAAAGACTTATTTATTAAACATATAAAAGTATTTACAATCAGCTTTTTAATTGAATTTTATGGTAAGGTAAATGGAGATAATGCATATGGAACATCAGAACTTTAATTCCTTTAACATCGAGAAAGTCGAGAAATTCCTTTTCAGACATTTACAATTTTGACTGAAAAACAAGCAACTGTGTGTTTTCTTATTAGCTACATGGCCTTTTTATTATCACTAAGTTAAATAACAAAATCTATTATTTGCCGTGATATCTCTGCATTGTGGGTGGAGTATGGATGTATGGATGGATGTATGGATTGATTGATTTGATTGATTGCAGGCTATAATGACCATGGCCCGTATTCACAAGACAGCTTAAGCCTAAAAGTAGCTTTTAACTTGCCGATTTAGGAGAAATTCCTTAAAGTAATGGGCGTGTCAGTCCTAATTTTAGGACTCCTACATTTTTTTCGGTCTAAGAGTATTTCACAAAGTTTTTTAGTGCTTCAACTAGCTCCTAAATCTGTGAAAAGATAGGGGTAGTCAAGAGGACTCCTAAGTCACTAAGACCAAATCACTAAAATGGCTGGTGCCATCAATGCGGCCCCCCAGCCCAGGCAATAGAGCTTTGAGTGCTGAGCCTCCTATTAAATTCAATAAATAGCCAATCATTGTTCATGAAACGCAACATTATCCATAACAAACCCGCCCTTTCTCTTATCTTAAGATGTCTCCCCATTCCTTAGTAAAAGTTGGTCTCAGCAGCTTTGTGAATAATAATAATAATAATAATAATAAATAAATTGAATTTATATAGTGCTTTTCAAAGACTCAAAGTCACTTTAAAAGGCAGGGTGAAAACAAGAAGGACGCAAAACGGAACAAACAAAACAGAACAAACAAATAAAACAAACAAAAGGTGAAAAGTGATGGGGGCGTGGGGCTACGGATAGGCAGAGGTGAAGAGATGGGTTTTGAGGCGGGACTGGAAGATGATGAAGGACTCACAGGTGCGGATCTCTTGGGGGAGGGAGTTCCAGATCTTGGGAGCTGCCCTGGAGAAGGCTCTGTCCCCAAAACTGCGGATGTTGGACTTGTTGATGGAGAGGAGATCTGAGGGACCATGATGGTTGGTAGGGGGAGAGGAGGTCAGTGAGGTATGAGGAGGCCAGATGGTGGAGGGCTTTGTAGGTGAGGACCAGGATTTTGTAGGTGATCCGGTGGGAGATGGGAAGCCAATGGAGTTGTTTTAGGACTGGAGTGATGTGGGGCCAGGATTTGGTGCGGGTGATGAGTCGGGCGGCTGAATACAATGTTTAGAGCTAAACATCACAACACAGCTCATCACAACACAGCTCTTTTGGTCCCTAAACACATCTCTACACAACCAGGCCATTTAAACAACAAAATTTACAAGATATCTACCTATTCGTACCTATTCATAACCATGGAAGGCTTTAAAATGACCAATGTAAGCCTAATAATACATTTCATTTATTTTATTCATGGCAATCTGAATTCACGTCATATCTGTTAAGGATCTGAATATTCACCTGAAATCACCCTTCCTTCTTTCTCTTTCGCACATTTTTCTCTCTCTCTCTCTCCAGCGGCCTTGCAGGCTCTAAAAAGGAAAAAACGTTATGAGAAGCAGTTGTCTCAGATTGATGGGACATTGTCGACCATTGAGTTCCAGCGGGAGGCGCTAGAGAATGCTAATACTAACACAGAAGTGCTGAAGAACATGGGCTTCGCTGCCAAGGCCATGAAGGCTGCCCACGAAAACATGTAAGACCTGCGGCTGAAAAATGTCTTTAACGTCTTGTCAAATACTCTTCAAACCTTAAATGGTATCTATGACCTCTTCGTAAATATATTTTGATAGTTTAAACCATATCTTATATGCCTAGTCTGTTCTATTACCTGACGTGTGTGTGTGTGTGTGTGTGTGTGTATGTGTGAGACAGGGACATAGACAAAGTGGACGACCTGATGCAAGACATCACAGAGCAACAGGAACTAGCCCAGGAGATCTCAGACGCAATCTCCAAACCTGTGGGCTTCGGAGAAGATTACGACGAGGTGCGACACACAGAAGAGACAGTGTAATGTGTTGTTTTGGGCTTGTGTATATTGGGGTAGCCTATAACGTGTTTGTGTGTAGGATGAGTTGATGGCCGAGCTGGAGGAGCTGGAGCAGGAAGAGCTGGATAAGAACCTTCTGGAGGTTGGAGAATCAGAGGACGTCCATCTACCCAGCGTTCCTTCAACATCACTGCCTTCGAAACCTGGTACACATACACACTATGAACACAGCCAGTACGACATGCTGTAAAGATTTAACTACATGGGGAATCAAACTCTCCTTGCTGTACCCAGTGAGCTACACTGGAGCAATACATTATTTCATGAGTCAACCCTCTGTCTCTTTCTTTTTGTCTTCCAGCCAGAAAGAAAGTGGAAGAGGATGATGAAGCCATGGCTGACCTTGAGGCTTGGGCGGCTAACTAGGCTATCTCGCCCTGCTACCGCCCTCTGGCACTCTGGTCTCACTGCTGCTACGTCCCAACACACAACCACACCCCCTCTGAATGATGCACACAGGTGTGGATTTGTGTTGGTAGGTGCCAATATCTCATCTGCTAGTGAGGGAACGAGCTAATGAGGAGCTAACAACCTGCGCTACATCATGGATTTGAACGTGTGCTCTCTGGGGGCGGGAGTATGTGAATACATACTTGTGTCAGCTGTGTACTGCATTTGTCTCGGGAAGGGAGAGAGACGAGGTGTGGGGACGTGGCCTTTTTTCTGGGGAGGATTGGCAAAGGGTTTCAAAAGCAAAACAGTACACGTCGTTTCCTGCTTGCTTCCTGTGATGTCATCTCTACGTGCCTCCGAGTCAGCGGTGATGGCATCTAGAGAGCTTCCATACTGAGAACTCTTCATACTGGCTCTTTATATGAACTGTGACACATACACATGCTGGGATTTCTCATTTCTGTCAAACTAGCTGATGAAACTTGATCAATCAACTTATCAATAACTATAAACACCATTGATAAAATGTATGTTTAATTAGTAAAGATAATAAAACCAGATGATATTATAATAATAATAATAATAACAATAACAATATTTTAAAGCCTACTGACACACTGTGTACTCACTCTTGCATCGCAGTTTTTATACGATTATTTGTCCAGCAGCTTGTTTGACAGCCCAACGGTATCCTCCCTGCTCTCTGACTCTGAGCTTTTGTGGACTTTTCTCAACTCCTGTCAGCAGACAATATTATGTATCGTTGCACTCAGCAACCTTTTATTCATAGGTTGCAAATTCAGTTATTTGTGTGCTGGGTGAAAATGCTATAGCTATCCGGTTTTTGGTGTCTTACTTAAATCAAATAATTTTTATTTAGTCTGTTGACATTCAGAAACAAGACAACAATCTTCTACTGGTTATGCCAATTTATGGGTCCACCTGTCGCTTTAACGACGGAAGATTAAAGGTGTTAATTCAGCAGATGTGGCCCACGACTGTTCCTATGTTGATCTTTGTGAATGTGTAGTTTAATACAAGGTCCTATATCAGTGCATATAAAGCCATTGTTATGTTCCTATTCTTCATAAACAGCTGGGGACATGTGGGACTGGTCCTGTGAAACTCAATGGGAAGAGCAAGGCACTGCCAGGGTTAGAGGTTACATTCCCTCTGCAACCAACCATGGAGTCGTGTTTCATTGTAGAATGGCAACTCTGTTAGAGCTCATTGTGCTCTATAATAAAATATGGATTCCTCATTGTCTTAAAAATGTACGCACACTAGTGCTCCTCTGATTGTCATCCATTCAGCATTGTGTTTACGGTGTGAACACGGCACGCTAGTGGTAGCAGACCAAGTAGAAACACTCTGGTTCAGTATATATTCATGATCTTAAATGTTTTAAACTGTCTTTGCTACTACATGGTACTCCAAAAGCTGCACTTCTCTGAAAAGCCTTTCTTGTGTACTGTTTATTTTTAGGTTAGACATTAACATTGATTAAAAGTTTTGAATAAAATTTGGTGTTTATGTTTGGGTGCTTCTGCCTTCTTTTTTTTTTTCAGTTCTGGAAATTATTATCTCTTGTTTTGTGTTTGGAGCTGAAAAGCAGTGTTGCCAACAATTGTGGTTTTAATGTTGGCCATGCTGGCTCCACATCCCTATCATCATTAGCTAAATAATCAGTGATTCTATGCCAGCTTTTAAAGTGTTGGAGGTGTCATCGTGACAGCAACCTTATACAGCAATTTTATAGTCAACAGGATATGGTCAAACTCTCTCTGTGGCTTTGATGAGACAGAGAAAGTTTGTTGTTTGCTTCAATTGGTTTCAGTTCCAGTATTTACCAAATTACATATATTGTTTGATCAAATAATCCAAAATCCACTGCACCTGCTCTTCTCAAATAATCATTACTTGATATTGAAGAACAAATGGTTTTTCAGTTGCAGGGAGGTTACACCGAGCTCTGGTTGTATTGAGATGGTGTGCATGTGTGTGTACAGGATAGAAGTCAGCCTAGGGTGTTGTTGCTATCTTAACTCTCAAACGGTACTACGCTGGAATAAAACAATCTTTTTGCCAATGTTTCTGGTCTGACTTTCTTTTATTTAATGATTAATTTGGAGCATAACCTACAGTAGCCTACATCAATGTGTGTACACAACGTTTACAATTACATAATTTGTGCATATATATATATATATAAAAAGATACCTTTTTACATTACATTTCCCATTAACTTATACTAAAATGTATTTTTTAATAATTGTATTTACATAAAATTCTGTCTGTTAAATAAGTATTTTAACAGACACTGTTTTTCCAGAATACGACTGCTGTTCTGCTGTATATGCTCGTGTATATAAAATAAAGCTATTGCTTTTCACTCCAAAATTTGCCTATTTATTTCAATAGAAGTCCAAGTTCTGTGTGCAACTCTTTGCATTTAAATGTTTCAAATTCCAGAAAACCCTTGAGTACAAGAGTTAGGCTGATGGTTATGACCTTTACACCAGAACTGTTCAATCGACTGAATGGAATGTTTAATCCTGCTGTTCCTGGCTTTCAGTCAAACATGTAGACTACCTACTGTCAGGAACTGGGATTTTTTTTACCACACATCCTCGTGCTATTGGTTGGTTACCCTTTACAGTGTGTATAATTTCACTAATAAAAGCTATATTATTTAGACTTGTCACAGACAGTTTGTATTCACTGTCTGATGTATGTACAGTATTTTGTATTCATTGTTGGAGGTGTGGCTTTGTGGTTCGGAGACAGTAGTAGACTACTTCCTTTTACAGTATTTCGCGCCAGTGAATGATTTGGTAGGCTACACAGGTTGGTAGGAAATTACTGAGGTATCAGCGAAGTTATTATATTAGTTTCACTGGGAATTAGGAAGATTAACTCCAATACAAATAGTAATTAAAAGTTAATATTTCTTTATTAAGCGTCCAATTAAATTCTCTTCAGACAGTTTCACGTCATCCCTGACTAGTAGTATCTCAAACTCCCTCAAACTAGTAGTATCTCGAACTCATGTGTCACTCACACACACTCTCAGCACCTCACCCTGTCATTCGCTGGCCCGCCCATGCCACTCATCGGCCAATCAAGGCCATCTCATATGGGGCAGGAACATAGACAGCCAATAGGAGTCCTGAGGCGGTGGATTGCCAGCCCTTGGCTCATTATTAATGTATGAACCAAATTTTGCGCTACATAAAATCCGTTGTCATTTTCCCGTCCTTCCCTCCGGTCGCGCTCTACTAGCTCACTGATCATCTCCACGCTTACCGTCAACCAAAAACCACCATGTCTGAGAAACTGCCCTTCAAAGTCGGTCAGTGTGGACACTATATTACCTTAATATTTGAGCCTGCATGATCTGCAAGTTTATTCTCTCCCCGTAGGATAAGGCATTATGTTAGCTGGTGTTCATTTAATGTACTATATGTCGGAAAATAGCTGTTTCAGACTGTCATGTAACCGTTTGGCAAGGGTTTCAAATCACTGTATAACAATTTCATGCGCTTTAATTGTTTCCAACGTGCTAGCACATGGTAAAGTAGTTATCCCTTTTTCGGAGGTTTAGCTTATTATGGCCCGTTGCGATCTCTGTTTACAATACATTCTTTCTTATGGTTCACTATGTGAAATCGTAAATGTGCAACTATATCCGCATGTTTTAATGAATCGACATGTAATACTTTCGCCATACTTTTAGCAATATGAGCTCTGAAGATGTCTGGAAGGAACGCTGGTTGTTGAAGTTTTTGGGAGATTCTTTAGCTGAGTTTTTCGATGGAAAATCCTGTTTAGAAAACTACAAATCCCATGGAGCTTGGTATTCCGCCTCTAGTTGGGCTTGACTGACAGGCACAAATACAACGTAGTGCTGAATTTACACGTGGTCTACTAAAGACTTTATTACAGAACTTTAAAAGGCATGAATTGATTAAGGCACCGTCAATGTATCTAAATAAATCAATAGATCTAAATGCAATTTTTAAGGATGTATATGAATATATATGCAGAGCTGTGACATGTAAGACGGTTTGGTCTGTGCAGATGATATGTACTTAACTATATTCAACTATATTATCTCTAGCCTTTTAATATAGGCCATACAAATGCATTTAAAAATGGAATGAGATTGGAATATGTGTCATTCTTTCCAACCCTCTCTTTACTATTGTGTAGTGTACTAGTTTGTCACTATGCTTGTCCCAGTAGTTCTAAGGCTGTTACTTAACTAACCGATCAAGGTCTACAGTACATAACTAACCCTAACTACACATCAGTGTCAGGGTTCAGTGTGTGAGAAATTGTGTATTCACAGATGGTCGTTCATTCATTTACTGCCAGCTGTTTACTAGGGTATAACAGATCTGTTTAATGTTTCACACTAGGATAGCAGGTTAGTCTAGGAATACAACCTGAACTTTGCTTTGTCTACATTTTACTGAAACGCTTATGAAAAACTGTATTTTCCTTTTTATTGCTAATTTTCTTCAAGTGGGTTTAAAAAAAACTAAAACTAGAAGCAAAAACATTGGAATGCATTCTCCCGATTTATATTACTCTAGTGTGTACAGCATTTTACTATCCATTTATTTTATTGTTATCCAATTTTACATGGTACAGTTGCATAATTTTTGTTCCTTTTTTACTTTTTGATATGTAGACTGGCAAAGCACTTTGTAAACTCTACTCTATACAATTGTATTAATTGTTTTATTAAATAGTTTATTAAACTAAACACATCCAACATATGTTGTTGAAACTACATAGTGATATGTCAAGATTTGTATTACATTTTTAATGTCGGCATACAATTCAAAGAGTTTATAAATGTCTTCTCCCAATTACCATCATCGCCCTCCTACTTAGAAAGCGTTTGTGATTGTAAAGTAAGTACAATCATGTCGCAGGCAGGGGTTGGGCATCTCGCTCAAGGATGCTACAGGTAGACTGGGTATTTTGGGGATCGAACCCAGTACTTTTCTGGGCGATCTTCCCAAGATTGTTGTAGTCTTCTAATAACTAGAAAGGGGAATAACAAGCTGGCTATCTGCGGGAAATCAAAGTCATACATCATCCAGAGAGTACTTAATTGGGAAATCGCCTCACCCAACTCCTACTGCTATTCAGTTACGGTTTCATTTCTCCAAAAGTGTGTACATGCTGTTTTTCAAAAGAAAACATCAGCATTTCTCTCTGTTTCAAGAGTTGCAACATTTCTGATACCATAGATTTTTTTGGGTGTTCTCAAAAATTTGAGCCACAGCAACTTTGCTTTGCTTGAAGACGAGACTAATTTTATGATTGTACACAAACTGGGATTGGTTGTTGTGCTACTATAGACTGTATAATCTAGTGGACAGAACCTCTAGGGCTGTAAAGTGAAGTTAGCGCAGAAGTGCCTTAAACCCTTATGCATTCTTTTAAATGGCCAATAGGGGCGCACCTTGGCGGCAAAAAAGCAGTTTCACTCATTGACTCCCATTGTAAATGACACATGATTTACTGGCTCAATAAATGGGTTACTGACGAGTTTATGGTCTCCATCTCTAGTTTATAGTCTTCTTAAATAGAATATGATATACATTCAGTCCCACTTAGAGTAAAACAGACGATAAAGCAGGGTGACGGTTTGAAGCGTGGCTACCTTGTGCAGATTAGGGCTGTGCAAAAAAAATCGATACAGCGGAGTATCGCAATATTTTATTCCATGATACTGTATCTTTTATTTTTTTTTTTTGACCCACATCAATACATGCATTTATTTTTTGTTAAGTTTTAATTAATCACATGAAAAATATTCAGAACAAGACAGGGAATAGATATACAAGATGATAGATGTAATTCAATCATCAATACACTATTCATGTTCATGGAATGTATCGTGATATGTATCATATCGTGATATGTATCGTATCGCGAGGTCCTTGCCAATACCCTAGTGCAGATGCGGCGACAGGCTGCCGGTTCAGACGGGCTTGCATAGAGTGCTCTGCTGTCACGTCAATCAATTCCTTGCGCTCCTCCCCAGGCACCACCCTCTCATCCAAATATCATAATTTCTGGCTCAATTTTTTCAACATGGCGACGACGAAAAGCCAAACTTGAGGCTTCAAAATGGGAGTGCACCAACCAATGGGTGACATCATGCTTGCTCCGTCCACTATATATACTGTGCTACCTTAAGGACAATCTAGCGGTGCAGCAACTTAATGCTAGACTGTTCTCAAATTAGCCTTTATTTCTGCTCAATTTAGCACTGGCATAATAACCTCCATTCTTGCACTGACAAAGGGAATGTGTAAATGTGTTAATATTATAAAATAAATAAATAAATATCACCAAAGTGACTTTGTCTACTATGTCTGTGTTCAGCTGACATAAGCCTGGCAGAATGGGGTCGTAAGGCGATAGAAATTGCTGAGAATGAAATGCCAGGTCTGATGAAGATGAGGGAGCTGTATGGTCCTTCCAAACCACTGAAGGGTGCTCGCATCGCTGGCTGTCTCCACATGACCCTGCAGACCGCTGTCCTCATAGAAACCCTCATCGCCCTGGGAGCTGAGGTCAGTTGACAACCTAACCGGTCAGTTAACCACTTAACAGCCACTGGGATGATTACTTGGAAGCTGAGGTCAGTTATCGCCTTAATAATTGGACCAGTCAAATGGCCCATTAACCAACCAATTAGTTGTTGGGCTTATAGAACACCCTGTTTAGTTCCTTCATTCTCTCATTCCATGCTGCTGTTCTCTCCCACCAGGACTGTCTGAGACCAGTTAAACCTCTAAACTATCTGTGCGTGTCTCTCCCTACCGCCAGGTCCAGTGGTCTAGCTGTAATATCTTCTCCACTCAGGACCATGCAGCATCTGCTATTGCCAAGGCTGGGATTCCAGGTACTGTTTGTTCACCTCCAACAGTTGCTGTGTTGTCGTGGCTGCCGTTTTCACGACCGACTGTTTGTGTGTGCAGTGTATGCCTGGAAGGGCGAGACGGATGAGGAGTACGTCTGGTGCATAGAGCAGACTCTGTACTTCAAAGACGGGAAGCCCCTCAACATGATTCTGGATGATGGAGGAGATCTCACCAACATGGTTCACACCAAATACCCCAAACTATTGGCTGGTAAGGGGGCGCACACACAAAGTACCCTAAACTGATGGCCCGTTAGGGAACATCAAGTATCACTTTTAAATTGCTGGCTGGTGAGAACACAGACAAGTCAACACATGCACTACATGGCCAAAAGTAAGTCGACACCCGTATGTGCTTGTTGAGCATTTATTTCAAAACTATGGCCATTAATTTGGAGTTGATGCCACTAGATTTTGGATAATGTCTCCACACTCGCAGTCGGCGTTCCAATTTATCCCAAAGGTGTTCGATAGAGTTTGGGTCTGGGATCTGTTCTTCCACACCAGACAATGATCGATCATGACAACACAATAAATGCTTGAATGGAGGTTTATAATAATAATGAGAAGGCCCAAGTATACTACCAAACGCATCGCCTCGTGCAACGAGGACAAGGACGAGCGAAAATTTTAAATGAATTCTTTTGGGGATGTGTCTTAGTGCCTTGTGGGTGTGTCTATGCAAGAGAGCACAACTTTGTTGTAATTAACAGATTTGCTGAAAAGAAATATTTTGATATGCCTTGAACATTTGACGACTCCTGAGTTTTACTAGATGAGGGCATTTCCTGGTTGTTCAGACCGCGAAATGCAATGGGCGATCTTTTATAAATTATTTAACGATCGGCACAAACTGTTTCCTAATAAGAGATTCGCTGGAAAGAATTAATTTTAACGTTTACACTCTATTTGTGAGTTTAGCGTGACATCCCTTCCCGTATGTGGGGCTTCAGCGCAAAGTATGTTGTGACCAAAGGATAAATTGAAACGGCACCGTTGTGACACGGTTCCAGACAGCGTAGGTGCTGCCCTACTTTGAGAGTCACTGAATACTTGGTATTAGTCCGTTTGTTTTTTCTTCTCTCAAATCTAAGGATATTGCATGGCTGTCGCGGTTCTAGTGTTAACCAGTGAGCACCATTGGCAATATTTATCAACACTGAAGGTGTTAAAAAGACCAATGTTGCGTTGGACTAGTGGCTCCTAGTTCTATCACCTTTATATAATCGCCTGTTGTTCCTAGCCAATCAGGTGACCACAAATTGCGTGCATTGCCTCGGCAGCATTTTTTTTAGGATAGCGCTGAAGTGGAGTCTACCAGCTCATGAATCATTTATCAATGTGTAATACCAAGTTCCCGTTAATTCCTGTTCATTCCATTCACTTGTGTGCGTAAAGAAAATGTAAGCAATCTTCCAAATTCAGTTATGATGTTGTTTTTTACTTGCTAATTAACATGTAACATGATTGGTCATAGACAGTGTTTTACTCTTGTACAGCTTGGCATGTGGGAATTATAATCTGGTTCTAGTTAGATGTGTGTTATACCGTGGTAGTATGCATGGTAGTTTGCTTTTCTTTATTCCCTAGCAGTGCTATCAGCTAAAAGTTAAAGCTGTACTGTATTTCAAGAAGGTTTGTAAAGGTTGGTCATTGTCTGACATATAGGAATAGATGATGCAGAGATGAGGAAGATTCAGACACGAGACACAATCTCCCCATCAGAACTAAAGATGGAGTTGACTAACTTGATGTGTGATCAAATCTATGAGGGAGCTGCACCTTATAGTTTAATATTGCAGCACACAGTGACATGTTTTTCATAGTTCAAAATGAATATCGGCTGATATATCGGTATCGGTACATCAATATTGGTCGGGCTCTAGTGTCTACATACTTTTGGCCATATAGTGTACCAAATACTATAAACTACTGCCTTGTGAGAACAGTTCCACTAGGTGGCAGCAGTGCTTTAACTTAACGGGGCCTTAAATCCTACAGACACAATGCCATTACCTCTTTGTTTACCCCAAACAAGAGATCGGACAAACGCTGAGATTAGAAAGCCCTATACAGGCCACAATAACCAAATACATGGGGGGGAAAAAGGTTTTTTTTTTTTTTTTTTTTAATAGTTTTTTTTAATTTTAAATAATGTTTGTGTAGGTATCAAAGGTGTGTCGGAGGAGACCACCACAGGTGTTCACAACCTCTACAAGATGTTGAAGAAAGGGGAGCTGAAGATCCCTGCCATCAATGTCAATGACTCTGTTACCAAGGTAATGAACCAGTTCATTGGTTAATTAAAACATCCTGGCTCTTTTACTTAGTTTGGTGCATTGCAATAAACAAGCTATCGAAAGGACTTAAAGGGTCTGTCAAGTAGATGTATCAACAAAGTTTAACATTGAAAAGTACACCTGACTGCTGGTGGTGTGTATGCTTGTGGCATATTACAGAAATAAACAAATGTAATTTTGGTCACTCTCCAGAGTAAGTTTGACAACCTCTACGGCTGCAGAGAGAGTTTGATCGACGGCATCAAGCGAGCCACGGACGTCATGATTGCCGGCAAGGTTGCCGTGGTAGCGGGCTACGGCGACGTCGGGAAGGGCTGCGTCCAGGCACTGCGTGCGTTTGGAGCCCGCGTCATCGTGACGGAGGTTGACCCCATCAACGCCTTGCAGGCCGCCATGGAGGGTCAGTATAAATCCTGGGTTAAAGTTCAGTAGACAACTTGGCAGAACTAGAAGTCTAAATTAAAACACGCTGTCCCACGTAACTGTGTTTTGTGTGTTCAGGTTATGAGGTGACCACTATGGATGAGGCGAGTAAAGAGGGAAACCTCTTCGTCACAACAACCGGCTGTGAAGACATCATCGTTGGACAGTACGTACACACACACACACACACACACACACACAGCGTCTGTTCCTAAGGCTGCTATTGCAATTATCACATTCGTGTGTGTTTTGTGCAGACACTTTGAGAACATGAAGGATGATTCTATTGTGTGCAACATCGGACACTTTGACTGTGAGATCGATATGAACTGGCTCAACGCCAATGCTGCCGCCAAGGTCAACATCAAACCACAGGTACCTCCCAGCCCCATGCCATACATGGACACGCTGTCATGTAGTGGTGCTTCATAAGATCAACTGTTGGGCCAGACTTGCTATACGTTCGTATAAAACGTCTGGCAACTTGAAGGTTTGATTGAATCCGTTTTGTGCAAACGCACTTTAACAGAATGAAATCTTGTTCCTTTAAACAAGGAGAATGTATTTACGCTATTGCCTCCTAAATCTATAACGTTTGTTTACATGGTCTAGCTAGTTTTGTATCTCACTTCGGATGTTAAGTGTACGGACTGAAGGAAGTTGACTGCGGGGATTAACCCTGCTAAGGCGGGTTCTGTCGTGGGAAAGGGAGAAAAAAAACCACCCATCAACAAGTCCGTTCAAGCCAAATATTAAACCCTGTCGCCAGCTGTGTACTCCTGTCACATCTGGCCCGTGGCTATGAACCTATGGGTGGAATTGAAACCATCATCCGTTGTCTCATGTAAGCCTCTATTCTGTCACAGGTGGATCGTTACAAGATGAAGAACGGGCGTCACATCATTGTCCTAGCAGAAGGCAGACTGGTTAATCTGGGCTGTGCCATGGGGCACCCATCATTTGTCATGAGCAACTCCTTCACCAACCAGGTACTGTGTGTGTGTGTGTGTGCATGCACACGTGTTTGTCTTTTTTTGCTATTCGGTATTGATCCGTGTGTGTGTGCGCGCAGGTGCTGGCCCAGATTGAGTTGTGGAGCAACACTTCCAAATATCCTCTGGGAGTTTACTTCCTGCCTAAGAAGGTCAGAGATGAACACAGCCGGCATTTTAACAGAGCCCAGGTAATGGCAGTGTTTTACCCTCATCTGGTCTGTCTGTCTCCCTCTAGTTGGACGAAGAGGTGGCTGCAGCTCACTTGGATAAGCTCGGCGTGAAGTTGACCAAGCTGACGGAGAAACAGGCCAAGTACCTCGGTCTGCCACGCGACGGACCCTTCAAACCGGACCACTACCGCTACTGAGGCCCACCCAGCAGGTGCCCCGGGCTCCACGGCACTAGACTGACGCTCATCGTAGACCATGGTTGATTATGAATCTAAAACCACTTCCTTCTCATGACCTAATGTGTGCAAAACCGACCATTGAGTCATGAAAGGGTAAAACCATTGCATTGCAACCAAAGTATTGTGTAAAACTTAATTTTTAAATTGCGTCACTGATGAGCTTTTGTCCTGTCTACTGTTAAACAAGTGTCAAACACCCCTTATGTGAGAGAGGTGAGGTGCATGTGTGTCACCAGGCTAACAAATTGATGAAATCACAACAGTTTGTACCAATATTCGTTACCATGGCAAATGTTCTATCTCGGTGTGACGTAAGCGCTTCTTCCCACTTCTTCCCACCTCTCATCTGTTGTGCAGATCTGCTGCCTGTGTTCGTTGGGGATGTCATTCCCACCTTCTTAATTAAAAAAACAAAACGAAAACAATATTTTCTGTGTGGGTGTGCGCGTGCACAACACAAAGGGGCTCTTACCGCTCGAATGTCTTAATTTAACAAGCGAAACATCCAGTGGAATTATTCCGTTTTTTTCTTTACCTGTGGAAACGGTTGCAGGTACACAGTAATGAGTTGACCCTGATCTAACAGTGTTACGAGCACAGTTGGTATAAGGGATGTCCTTAACGAATACTGTGGTACTACTCACTTGTCCCCTTGTAAATATGGAATAAAGACTACTAGTTAATTATAATGCCAATTCTTCTTGGATGTGCTCTGAGGTTTTATGTGCATTTATTTTTGTGATTGCAGTGAAGGGACAGGAGTTTAAAAAACGATCTGCAATGTGTTCTTGATTCCAACGGCACTTTTTGGTAGTAATTGTCACTCAATGGCCCAGTTTATTTGGAATAGGGTCTTGATTCAAATAGTTGTAAACGGTTAACTGATGATGTCTGACTGGTGAGGCTTTCACATGTGATGAATAAAAAAATCATCTGTACTGGCTGCATTCATTTTGTTCAGTGCCCTTTTCTTGCTTTGTATTGAATGAAGTTGTTTCAGTTTTTCCAATAGCAAACCCGCACAAGGTGTCTGATTATTTCCATCCAGTTCAACTTGTGACTGTCAATAAGATTTAGTGTGCTTATCCAAAGGTATAATGTTCTGGTGACCACCTGGGTAATTGGACATTGTTTGTAACCATGTCAGTCTGCTCCAAATGCTTTGATAACAGAGATGCTGGTGATGAGTTAAAAAACAACCGAACTGGTAATTAAAGGTGGAATCGACTGTAAAAGGATTCCAAATTGCATCTGGTGAATCAGGCGGTGTTTCCCTTTTAAAGTCACCTGAAACCCAGGTGAGTTTCATTCAGTCTGGACTGTTGGCCTGGTGGGACGGCGTTTTGCTCCCTAATTAGCCCATCTTTGATATATGAATGACTCAAAACCATAGGAGAGGATGCGAAACTCACTCTTCATACAGAGAAAGATTGGAGATGTTCCATGTTTTTGCGGTGGCAGCAGGCGAAGTAGGCCTACTGCCCAGACAGGCTTTTCCTGGGACACTTCCACCAGCTTCTACTTGGGGATTCAAAGGCGCTCCAAGGCCCGGCGGGAGATAATATACATCCCCCTCCCCAAGTAGGCTAGCGTGATATTTGCGCTCTGGCTGCGATCATGCACAACAAAAAATGACGAGGCCAATGGAAACGCGGTTTCATCTCTTGTCACACGAGCGCGAGTACCGACAGTGATACTCAATTTCTGTTTTCATCATCACTACTAAGCTACAGTTTAGACTGTGCTCACGTTGCAGCGCTTTACGTCGTCACGGGCAGCGACGTGTTGCGGAACACAGATGCAACATGAGACAATGTATTTTGGACAGTGGCAAAACCCTGGATGTAAGCATGTCTTTCAAAAGATGTAAACACAAACCGTAATCACCCTCCTGCCTTTACACTCCATAAAAGTCTAGATCTTAATCATTTATATTCCATAACATTCTGGAAATTGTTCATGTCTATACTCCATAATACCAATATCTCTCTACAGTGTATATATAAATATATCGGTGTGCAGAGCAATATTAACCATATTCCTGAATACTCCCAGGGGTTTGTGCTACACTCGTCAACTAGCAGAGTAGTTCTGAGGGCTTGATGGTCCATGCTGTTCCACATATCGACACTGCTGTAGTCTGCTCCCAAGTTTTATTAACTGCACCAACTTAAATTCTGCTTGTTAGCACTTCTTGCAAATTTCTACCAGGGTGTATATCAATGTTCAGCCTTCTCCGTTTTCAAAATTACCCCATTAAAACATTTAACAGAGCTGTGAATGCCAAGTTATTCACCGACTCAAGACCTATGGGCGGACCTTTGGATGGTTAGGGTGCAACGGGTGCTAAGTGGGCAACACCATTAATATCACAGGTATATTACAGGATACAATATGATATTCTAAATGGACAATGTGTTGCATGTGAAGCATCAGCTGAGCGCTAAGTTATTATTAATAATAATAATTAAAAATAATGTTTGCTGCATTTGTGTAGCAAATAAGGTCATGGCTCAAAACCTAGGTCTATAGGAACCACTGCTCTAGAAAAGACACAAAACACTAGCAAAACAATACTCTTTAATAGTGTAAGGGTTTCATGGAGGTGGGTAAGACTTCGGAAAGTGCACTTCGAAAACAAGCATTAGAGCATTGCTGAAGCCAACAACAATAAACTGAATTTGGCCCATATGACACCGATACTAGATCCAGTGCTAATGTGTTCCTGTCAGGGTGGCCAATTTAATATGTTGACGAATAACAACTGAACCATTGGAAAACACATGAACCAAATTTCCCTCTATTTTTATCTTCAAATTCATCATGCACTTGAGTTATTACATTGTGAAAGGTCGAGCAGGTGTAGTTCTGTCTTGTGGACCAGGAGGATGTGGGATACATTAGTTTCATGAGGACTCTTTAGGATATCTGGCTAATACACACTGGTGAAAATTCTAACTGATCATTAAAATGGAGTACAGGCAGTAATATTAAACCACAGGTATGTTTGTTATTTGCCTTTCCTGTAGACCAATTGTTCTCACAGTGGGCCAGGAACCCCCTAGGGGGCCACACAATGCTTTTAGTTGGATCATCAAATAATTTCAAAACATTTTAAATAATCAATGTATTGTAATTTAGTTTGATTGTTTTCAATAAAATGCATACAAAAATAAAGTGCTACATTTTTCAGTTATTTTATGGTTGTTTGTAGCCTACTGCTAAAGTGCATTGCTTGTGGAGGTCGCAAGCAATGAACCACTTCTTTTTGGAGGTCACAGGTCAAAAAGTTTGCGAACCCCTGCTGGCAATCCAAGGATAATAAAGTGGATTACACCGTAACGCCAAAAAAGGTTGCATTCCTTGTTGAGCGCATTTACTTGTTACATAGAGAGTTTGTTCAAACTCCCCGGTGATTTTGGTTCATTCTGAGACGGGCTTTGGCCAGGGTTGAGCAGAGAGTGGAGACATAATGAGGTGTTGAATTGGATCGAATTGAATGTCACAGTTCAGAGCTCCATCGCCTAGTCAGCAATAAAACCTGTACCTCCCAGATTTTTCAAACGAACACAAAATTCCTGTTTAACTGACTATGCATTTTTTTGCCAGTAGAACCTTACATCTGCATGTATTTGCAGCTGCTGTATTTGCAGTAGAACTATTAGGCTACATGTAGCCTAGTGCTGTAAAAGCACTTTAAACCAGTTGATTGTTGATTCCAATGAATGCAATGCTTCAGCTAGTTAAAAGGCAATCTGCCTACATTAAGTCCTCTCACGCAAAATAGTTTCCTGGTCAGAGAAATTACAGTATTGCGCGAAAGTGTCTGTCTTTAAAAATCACAATCCAGACTCCATGTGATCACATGGTTCTTGTTCTGAGTCATTATGGCCAATTGGGGGACGGGGGTAGGCCCTATGGTACTCAACAACACAACGTCATCAAGATTCATTAAACAATCCAACAATCAAAAATTACAATAAATATAGACATATTCCCATAGTCTGGTTAAAACCATCCTGATTTTGCTCTGCCTCTACAATTTGCTATGCTTTACATATCAGAAAACCGTTTGTCGGTCAGGCAGGGCCAATAAGTGTCAATTAAATAATTATGAAGCGCTTGGACTGCCTTCATCCAATCGGAACCACGTAGAAATATGCTGACTACTGTATTTAGTGACAATTAATGGTTTTAGTGAGACTTTGGATAAAACATATCCATGGATCAAGCATTAAACTATGATATTTTGAGGGTGATCTGGCTGCTTATTGGTCAGCTTTGGCAGTGGTATTCATGAGAGACTTGGGCTTGTGGTATTTAGGAGGCTTGTGGCTTGGCTAGGAGTCTTGTACACGTGTAGCTACTGGTTGACTGACAGCTCTTATTTCATGTTAGATGTGTCTGACTATTGTGCTGTCAAGTTTGTGATCCATGCCCATTCTAGTCGAACCCAATTTCAATGTATAGCTGATAGTCAATAAACAGTCAATTTTAAGGCCTTCAAATACTTCCCTGCACTTTCCAGCTGACAGGCATGTGTATGAGGTCAACACTCCTTCACAATTGCAGATTAAACTGTTATGGCGTTTTTCTGGGGATGTTGATGATCAGCTCAACTTAAACATATTGCCTAATGTATTCCGGTGTGCCAGGGTTTTAATGTTTGGAACAAGTAACAAAGCCAAATATCTGTCGTAATGTTCAACAACAGCTTCAGGGTTTTACCTAATAAGAGTGTGTTGACTCTAACAATCTGGAGCAAAGTAATGTGTCTAGAAAATCCATTGGACACGCAACAAAGGACGTCACCTCGACCTGTCTCATGATCAGTTACAGGTTCAGTTGTAATGGTGCACAGACCTGGGAAGGTTTATGCTGCCTTGTAAAATTTTACCCCTGACCTCTCAGTAGGGAAACAGCACATGTTGATGTTAACCTTAAAAAATAACAGCGTTCCTCTTGCGCCTGTGTCAGCACTTACTGTTTAAACATGTTGGAACAGAATCGGGGGTCAGGGTACCGATCCCCCTGGAACTTAATTTGGGGAGTAAAGCATTTATTCCTTACCAGGGTTACAGTATGCGGAAATATTGTGGATTAAATTTAATTTACGAAATTTTACATTTGTTTTATATTTTTTACAAACAAGACAAGTAGGCCTATACAAAGTCTGTGAGATGTTGATTATTGATCAAAAGAATAATGATTGTGACGGCCCTATCGACCGCCAACCATTAAAGTGGTGAAGTTGTTACTATGAATAACCAATAACACCTTTTCTTTAAATATGTTTATTCTTTTCACAAATGATGCTATTATTTCCAATCTGAGTGCACGCATATTGGT
>JAOEHI010033716.1:12369-23739 GCA_025447815.1 Percopsis transmontana | reverse complement strand
TGCCAAATAAACACTTCTGATGGTGCGGCAAATAGTGGCTTTGCTAAGATTTTCAGCATCTCCTACTGCATATAGGAACATACCACCACCTGGTATGTTGCATATAGGAACATACCAGGCAAAAAACCTGAGCCCAATACAGATCATCTGTGAAACGGTCAAGGCATGGCTCCGTGCGGTGTGGTGCTGAATTTTGGGACCCAGCAGTCTGCACAGGTAGCGGATACCATCCCCAGAGAAGCGGTAACGCTCATGCAGGTAATTGTCGGGAAAAGCCAACGTGTCGTGTCAACGTGTCAAAAATGGGCACGACATTGTAAAGGACGAAACATGTGTAGCACTGCCCATATGGGGGGGCAAACACTTTTTCACACAGGGCCATGTAGGTTTGGATTTTGTTTTCCCTTAATAATAACAACCTTCATTTCATAACTGCATTTTGTGTTTACTTGTGTTATCTTTGACCAATATTTAAAATTAGTTTGATGATCTGAGACATTTAAGTGTGACAAACATGCAAACAAATAAGCAATCAGGTAGGGGGCACTTTTTCACACCACATACAAACATAACTTTACACACTTTATGTTTTTGAACATGACGTACACAACAACATTTGAAATTCAATTTGAACATCACATTTAGCAATACAAAAAGACATTTCACTGTTTGTTTTTTCTAGAACAAACACATGCAGAGTAAATGTCTAAAAAGAAAGATTTGTGAGGACCCTGCTATGACATGTCTGCACAACAGAGTAGCTTCTGCTATTACCTCAGCGCCTGACGGCTCCATGCCGTCGTCTATCTTCTTCTTACAGGATCCATTACAGCTCTTCTTCTCCCCCTTAGCCAGTGCCTGTAGGCGGTTCAGGAACTTCACCTTCCATGCCAGGAAATCGGCCTGGATGCTGCCGTTCCAGCTGTTCACCACGTTGCAGTCGCCCTCTCCTCTGGTCAGTATGCGAGCGGCACTGAGCATCCACAGCCACTTATCCACGTTCTTGCTCACCTGGAGGGGGAGTAGAGGTCGGGAGGGGTTGAATGAGTTATTGAGCTGGAAGTCTCATTGTTACATTAATGCACAGGATAACTAATATAGTAAAATATGGGTGTGACAGTATGTGTCCTAAAAAATTTAAATGAGAAATGTACTTTTAATGGTAAGCTAAGGAAATGGATCTAATTAAGTTGTGGCATCAGATAAGTAATTTCCTTATTCTGCTTGTTAATTATGAGAATGTGTATATGCTTATAATTAATAAACTTAAACAAACTGCGAAAGGACTGTTAAAATGTTCTCACCGTGTTATAGTGTCCGACATAAACAGAGTTGCCCAGGCCGAACACTGCATATCTTAAACCTTTAAGGTAGGTTTTTCCATATCTGAAGTCAGTAGATGCTTCCTCTAACCACTTAAAGAACCAATGAGCATTCTCTGTGGGCTGTCCATCAGTGTAGGTAGCCAACAGGAACACACAGACTGACTGGGAAGCGGACTGCATGGAGATCAAAAAAAGCAATTACAGAAGTGTGTACCAAACATGTTGAGGACTATACATTTATACAATTCTTACATATTTGTTAAGGAAAACAACTTAAACTATGACTGTTAGTCATTAGTTGACTAAGAATTTGTTGCGTTGAGGACAGCCCTAGTGGAAAGTGGTATTTATTTGCAGAGTAGTATCAAAAAGCAAAAGAGCACTTTATCTCTGTAAATCAACAAAATGTCATGTCCAGAACTACTCTGCCAGCATGTTCTAGACTGATGGATATTATTCTGAGCATCTCCAATCCACTCCTTGACCAGGCCATTTTTTCGTATGGCAGATTGTGATGTTAGAAATGTATTGCTATCCTATTGAATAAATAGCAATTTCTTCTACTATAGTTTAACAGACAGCAATCTTCTATTCATTCCTCAATGAGTGGGATTTCTTAGACACATTTCTCCATGCTAGCTATTCAATTACAATTACGATTAGGGGTCAGCTATTCGAGGAATTGGATCACTTAACGATGAAGTGGTAAAGCTGGACAGCAACAGAGGGGTACTACTTTGCTGTTTTGTTGGCAAGCTTTCTGTAAATACTAGCTATTATTTCTAAAAACAACGAGTGCACGATGATTGGACACTTTCCTTTCCATTGTGGGCATGATTGAGAGCACTACATAGTGTATAAATTCTACATTTTTATAGCCAATAGGAGGAGATTTAGGGCACAGCTTCTGAGTTTCCTTCAAGTTCAAAAACTTGGCACACCTCATCAGCTAGGCGGTCATCTGGATCATATTCTTTCATGTCAACAACTTCAGCAGGTATATCCAAAGTCATAACCCCTTCTGCCAGCTCTTTGGCAAACTCCTAGGACATATCAAGGTAAGAATAACAATCAGAAAAAATACCAGAATGTAGACTTTAGCGGTTCCTATTGTGAAGATTTAAGTTTTAGTTTTAAAGTCAATGACATGACAATGCCATTCCTTTTCATTTGTAAAAAACATGTTCTTTTTACAGAATAATTACAATGTTTCTGCCAATAAGAGCACAATTTTCCATACAAACTTTTAGTGGCCTGGTAAGAATTTTAGTACAGTATCAATTTGACTCTAAATGTTAAAAAGATAAAGAAATATTGTCAGTGAACCTATAATAAACAAAGATTCTCAAATTTATCTCAGTATATGTTACTACTATTACAATTTAGTCATTTAGCAGACGCTTTTATCCAAAGCGACTTACAATTACATTGTTCTATTACATTGAGCAGATAGGGGTTAGTCATCTTGCTCAAGGATGCTTACAGGTAGGCCAACTCTGGGGCTCGAACCTACGACCTTCCGGCTGGGAGTCCAACACCCAGACCACTAGACTATCCTGCCCACTATTGCCCCCTAAATTGTAAATTGTAAAATTGTAATTGTATATGTTACTATTATTAGAATCATATTTTAGAATGTGTGTTGAATATGTAGTAATTAATAAGCATACTTTTGCTGTTCCCGTCTGAGAACCATAAAAGATTTTAACTCTTGAGACATGAACCACACTGTCTGTCTCTATAAAGTGGTCATTCTTCTTCACAGTTTGGTAGCTCCATTGGCCAAACTGGTGGGACAGGCTTTTCTAAAAAGGGATACAGCAAAAGAACATATTGGGCTTATTCTTCCACAGCCTACAAAAACTGTTAAGGAATGAAAGGAATGTTAAAAGCTTCAAAGTTTGATAAGCTGAAGGGTACAATATTTGATTTGTGTCTGGACTGGCCCTTGTAGTGGGAACAAGAATTACAACATTATTGTGGCGCACACTCTTCTCTACTCCTCCGCTAACAAACCACCCCGCCCAACACCCCCCACCACCAACCGCCCTCACTTTCATTGTGTTTACAAAATAAACAAACAGTGACTGGGGTTCTGGGAATCCTACTTTAAATATCTAATATTTAGTATCTAAAAACAGTCTGTGTATAAGTCAGACAGTGTAAGACAAATCTAAGTCATAAACCAAAAGTCATACAGCAGTAGAAATGAGTTTAAATATCAAGTGAGCGGTTACCTTTTTCAATACCACCTTGAAGCACAACCATATACCAAAGACAATTGCAGCAGCAGAGTATAAGTAGAGCCTGTTGTGCCATATACACATTAAACAGCCCTCACTAGGATTGTGGATATTCTGTGAAGCTGGGAAGGATGGAATAAACTGTGTTAATTGTTGATACAACTGGTCAACGTTACAGCGGCGAGCGAGATTTTTTGCACTAACGAACCATATCGAAAACATAAAGTCGCATGCAATTTTGCACAATCAAGTAGCCTATCACTAAAGTACTCGTTTTGGTATCGTTAGATGATCGATTTTAATTTGGGTTCATATAATTCACCACTATATAATTCACCATATAATTCACCACTTTTATCAATTTATGCAAAGGCGACTTTACATTGACTTTATTAGAGTGCAACCAGCAGCAGAAGAATCACATACAGCCATATAAACGAAAAAGCAGCTAATGTAACCTGTTTAGTTTACCAAGTAATGTCTTAACAAACTTACCGTGAGTATCTGAATTATCTACTACTACTATGAAATGCAAGAGAAGCACACAAATAGCATGCAACATTGTGAAAAATAATATTTGAGATGAATATCTGGAAACAAGGGAAAAACGTTTTGGAGCCTTTAACGTATTATCGTCAGGAACTTCCGCAGATGCAACGTAAAGTCATGTTGTTGTCGTAAATCATTAGCATTGTGGGAAGTGTAGTTATATGCGTTTGTTTGTTGCATGTGCAGATTCTATTCGTTTAATAATTTTTAATTAATTTATATTTTAATAAATGTGAATTAGAACTGTTTTTAAAATAAAGCTAACTGTTTAAATGAAAGAAGATTCGAGAAGCGGAACTGTTTACCATCTCTGTTTCGTACCGGACATTCAAAAGCACAAAGCAAACACAGACATTCGTAACCTGCTCGGAACTACGCAACAACGAAACAAGTGATCTGCTACTGTTTCTGATTTTAGTCACGTTAAAGTATCCCTAGGCGTTTATCCGATTCCATCCTGGTAAACAAACAAAAATGTCTATATTCACGCCGACAAATCAAGTAAGACTGACAAATGTGGCAGTCGTAAGAATGAAGAAAGGAGGGAAGCGATTTGAAATTGCATGCTACAAAAATAAAGTCATGAGCTGGAGATCCGGGGCGTGAGTATCTGACACGTGTATTATATGTTGACATATGATTTTGTTATAACAGATAATAAGTAAGAAGTACTCAGGGTATAAAGTACAATTTTTTAGACATAACAGTTACTGTACATGCTCATCCACCACTGGTTATTCACTATACATTTCTACATCTGAAGACTACATATGTGATCTTTATTTCATTCCGATTCCTTACAGTGAAAAGGACTTGGATGAGGTTTTGCAGACAAGCTCTGTTTTTGTTAATGTGTCTAAAGGGCAGGTGGCTAAAAAAGAGGATGTGTCTAAAGCCTTTGGAACAGATGACCTGATGGAAATATGTAAACAAGTATGTGTTCTTCCGTCTGCCTTATTCAGTTCCATTATTGTTCTCCTAAAGCCCACCTTAACATTGAACCCTGGTCAACCTGTAATTTCAGCATGATTTAGCATTTTGATCTGTTTCTGTTTGCGTTCAGATCTTAGCTAAAGGAGAACTGCAAGTATCAGACAAGGAAAGGCAAAGTCAGCTGGAGACAATGTTTAGGGACATTGCAACGATTGTTGCAGAGAAGTGTGTCAATCCAGAGACCAAGAGGCCATACACTGTAAGCCTTATTGAGCGGGCAATGAAGGATATCCATTACTCTGTTAAAGCCAACAAGAGCACCAAGCAACAGGTGAGAAGCTACATTTTAACTTTTTTTGCCTGCTATGTATTATAAACCTCAAACCTCAATTATAAACAAAGGATATAAGCTGTAGTGTCACACAGTTTGCATGAGCTGCTTTTTCTGAAGGCGAGGTCTCCCATTTGGAAACCTACCATCATAAATCTGTATCTGAGTATCTAGTACTGGTGTGGAGAAATACCTACCCCTTTTTAATATTGATACAAACTAATTCCTCCCCAGCTCACTGTTGATGTTTTGAAACACAACATGGCTATAGGAGGAGGGACATATAAATCCAAACAATAATCAACGAGTGTGTATTTATCACAACATTCCTATGTAATGCAGGCTTGAGCCAGCCTATGCAATGATACCTAGTAAGAATTCCATCATTTTGAGGAAACAATGCTTTGTTTATGACATGTTTATGGAGTTATGCAAATGTACTGTGCTGTATGCAGGCCCTAGAGGTGATCAGACAGCTCAAGGAGTCAATGCAAATACAGAGGGCCCACATGAGGCTTCGGCTTGTGCTTCCTGCTAAAGAAGGAAAGAGGCTGAAGGAAAAGCTCAAGCCCCTCCTGAAAGTAGTGGAGAGCGAGGACTTCAATGAGCAGCTGGAAATGGTGAGGAGGACATTATAACACACAGACACTCCATGAGATGTGTGCGTATTCTTTGTCCAATTACGTGTCTAGGATTCGTGTCCCAACAGATCAGCAGTGCAAATTTTGTTAAAAGTAGTGTCTCAATGGAGGGATTTCATAGTCATTGGAGGCAAAACTCTAGTTCTGCTCAGATTTTATTAATGTATACACTGCACTGCCTTTGAAAATACACAGATCTTTATCTCTACTACTGAAGAGTTTTATTTAGAATATACATGGATGTCATTGCATCTACAATATCAAATACAGTAGATCCACACATAATGCTAGATTAACAATTTACATTTTGAAATAATAGTGGTAGTATCAGATAGTATTTCAATAATAATAATAATTATAATAATAATAATAATAATAATAATAATAATTCACTATTTGTAGAGCACCTTTTTCCAAAAAGAGTTTACAAAGTGCTTTGACAGTCAAAACAAAGCAGAATACTCAGTTCATTAAAAGCAATAGGGGAAAGGATGAGAAGAGAGAGGAATAAAGCAAATATCAATCATAAAAAATTATCATCATAAAATAAATAAGGTAAAACTGATTAAACAAAATAAATAAACATTTAACAAGTAGTATAAAAAGTAGTATTAAAGGATAAAGATGACATCACATATAAAAATGCCTATAAAAATGTGTTTTAGGTAGTCTGTCACGATCGGCGTGCACACGTTCATGCACGCTACGTGCCTCCTGTCTGGGTTGCGCACCTGCTACGGTTTAGCTCCGCGCAGGTGCATGTAGTTAGGGAATTAGTAACCATATTTAAGTTTACCCCACAGCATTAGGTGCTGTGGGTCATTATTCTTTGTTGGTGGCTCTAAGGCCATACATGCTGTATGTTCATTTATTAAAATTCACGCTCCACGCGTTTCACTGGTCGTTCGTTACGTGTGTTCTTCTCGGGCTCGCGCCTGCTCTCATCCACAACCTACGAAGCATTACATAGTGATTAAAAAGATTCCACTCAGTCTTATTATTCCACTTAGGCTTGTCTCCTTAGGCACATTTGGTTGTAAGTCTGGACTTTGGAACAGCCAGAAAGGTCCAACATGAGGATGTAAGGCCTCACGTTGGCTCATACGGGTTCAATAAATCTGTGATGTAACTCGGAGCTAGTCCCTGAAGGGCCTTATAAGTGATCAGTAAAATCCTAAAATCAATTCTGAAATTAACAGGGAGTCAGTGTGAATAAGCCAAGATCAGGGTGATGTGATGTCATCTATTAACACCAGCAAGAAGCCTAGCTGCTGCATTCTGGATTAGTTGGAGGTGGGATCCTGACATTTTTATTTGACTAAAACAATTTTTATTTACAATGATGGTCATCAGGTGACAAAAGGCCACTTGTGGGGGAGGGGACAGAATAGGGGACCTAGGGAGTTGCAGTAGTCCAATAGTAGGATATTTAGGCTGTGTATTACTTTCTCCAGATTATTATATGAAAGGAACCATTTGATTCTAGAGATACTTCTTAGATGAAAGAAACATGACTGGAGTACTTTCATCACATATGGATTAAAAATATTTTTGACAGTGCGACATCACTATGGCAGTTCCTCACTCAGAGAAAGGTATATGTGTGTGTGATCTGTGTAGCAATGAAATTAAATATTGTGCCCATCTCTATTCTATTTACCCATCTCTTTTCATTTCTGTAAATTCAGTTTTATTCTAAAATTAGAACAAAAATGGTTCACTTCCCACACAAGCACTCACTATCCTTTTAAGCTTATTGGAGGTAAATAGTCTGTATTGAAGAATGAAATGGCTATTTTTAACAAAATTATTATGGATTAATGATGTGTGGATTCATAATTCCATCCTTAACACAACATACTTTATGACACCCCCCCCCCCCCCCCCGAACACAGGTTTGTTTGGTGGATCCAGGATGCTTCAGGGAGATTGACGAGCTGATGCAATGTGAGACCAAAGGAAAAGGTTCCCTGGAGGTACTCAGTCTGAAGGACGTGGAAGAGGGCGAGGAAAAACTGGAATAACCCCCTCATCATCTAACCCTAAACATATTACTATAACCCTAATCTTGTAACGCAGATCCAAATTCACACTCAAACCACCTTCATCGAAGAGACTGCTATGTATGGTCCATTTCACACCAATGTAGCCATTCCCGGCTTCTGTATATTTGAGAATTATTTAGTTGAAAGTGTTATATGTGGTTCTTTTTATTCTTTTGCAGTTATATGGAGGAATATAAGTTAAGTTTAACGGTATGCTCCTCGATTTGTGTCTGGGATAACCATTGTGGTCGAACCCAGCATTGCAAAACTTTTTGGGTTTAAAATTGCCCTTGCCTCTCCCACGTCTGAGTAGATGACATTACTCTCTACTCCTCTCACTATAGAGCTCATATATTCACATAGTTTTCTACGCCTCCCTATACAGTCACCCACATTTTTGTAGGCATTTGTGTTTCCAAAGAGAGAATTCTGGGGGCACTTTCATTGGATTGTTGAGTGTACCTTTAAGCATTACACACCTCACTTGCATTCTAATAAATAAATAAAAACTCCCCCAGCTTCTTTTATTTTAAATCGCTGTTAATGACCCAGCACAATTATCAGTGATAGTTGTGGCTTCCTTTACACCGTGTGCCATGTAATCATGCCCAGTTGCCCTATTTTATGGATTGTTCCTTTAACTCAATATTTCATGTTTTAGAAAGTAAGAAGTGAGCACAATATATATTTAACACAGCAAATACATCTGATCCTCCTGATGCTGATTGATTTTTTTTCCCCCTTGCTCTTTAAACATACAGTATACTTTAGATAGCCGTAACATTTCTCATGCTAGTTGGGTGAATCCCTGTTGCTTTCATGTTTTTCTTTTAATTACATGCGCTTCTGCTAAACTAGCTAATAAAACAATTATTTCTCTTTTTAAAGCAAACATACACCGATCAGCCATAACATTGTGAACACCTGCCTAATATTGTGGAGGTCCCCCTTTTGCCGCCAAAATAGCTCTGACCCATCGAGGCATGGACTTCACTAGATCGCTGAAGGTGTGCTGTGGTATCTGGCAAGATGTTAGCAGCAGATCCTTTAAGTCCTTTAAGTTGCGAGGTGGGGCCTCCATGGATCGGACTTGTTTGTCCAGCGCATCCCACAGATGCTCGATTGGGAATTTGGAGGCCAAGTCAACAGCTTGAACTCATTGTTGTGTTCCTCAAACCATTCCTGAACCATTTTTGCTTTGTGGCAGGGAGCATTATTCTGCAGAAAGAGGCCAATGCCACCAGGGAAGAACATTGCCCATAGCATCACATTGCCTCCGCAGGCTTGCCTTCTTTCCATAATGCATCCCGGTGCCATGTGTTCCCCAGGTTAGCGACACACATGCACCTGGCCATCCATGTGAGAAAACGTTATTCATCAGACCTGACAACCTTCTTCCACTGCTCCGCGGTCCAGTTCTGATGCTCACATGCCCATTGTAGGCACTTTTGGCAGTGACGGGTCAGCATGGGCACCCTGTGTGATCTGCGGCTACGCAGCCCTATACTCCCCATACACAACATACTGCGATGCACTGTGTGTTCTGACACCTTTCAATCAGAACCCGCATGAACTATTTCAGCAATTTTAAGTACAGTAGCTCGTCTGTTGGATCAGACCACACGGGCCATTCACTTGGTGTATAACCTCATCATATTTTGAACACTCAAGTCAGATATGCGCAATCTTTATGCTTTATTAAAACCTTAAACGCACATAGATCTAGTATTCCAATTTAAATGCTTGTTGACTTTCAAATTCCTGGTGCATAAAATGTATCAAATGCAAGATGGAAGCATTTGCCTATTATATCTACAGATGTTTATTTTTGGCATGTCCCTCCCACAACTCATAGGCTAAAACCGTTCACCTACAGCCGCCAGCAATTTCGGGGACAGGTTTGTTTTGAACATAAACAGTGAAGTGGGGCTGAATTTTGGGGTTCTATGGGGCACTATAACGCAATCAAGGAGTGTCAAGTCTTTCATGTAAAAAAAGTCATTAAATGTTAGAAAACAAAACAAGGCTCTAAAATTGCAATCTGAATTCCTATTAACAGTAAATGTTATACAATAGACCATAATGTCCACTTCTTTATCAGTATATATTATAAGCATCAGTACTATTTAATTGCATTTGACAACTGCGCCTAAATCCACAAATCCCTGTTTCTCATTTTAGTCATTCACACAGTTAAATATATACTGGTCCAATCTGTGTGCTGGGGTGATTAGACACCATTAGATGACAGCTTGTGAGCTCCATCCATACTGGCTGCTTGTAAGTGTAGTTCTGTGGATGATATTCAAGGCGTTGTCCTGCTCATGGTGTGCCCCCCCTTCAGCTTGATCTTCAAAAGTGGGACATCTGGTTGTGAGAAACCCCCCTCCTAGCAGCATCAATGTGAAGGAAATCCATCCTAGGTACAGCGCCGGTCCCCAGTCCCTCCTCAGTGACACGGCGCCCTCTAGTGGCTGACTGGTGTGATGACAGGTCCAGGCAGTGGGAATTAGCAAAAGTATCCCTGCCACAACAAAGAGCGCTCCGCACGCCACTTTGACCTGGCCACGCTTTGGAAACCACACAGCCCCCACTCCACCAATAACTACAGCGAAAGCCCCTGCACCAATGGCCGCCAGGATGAGGACTCTCCAAGTGCGGAAACTTCCAGAGAGCGTCAGGAGAGTCTGGTAGAAGGAGCAGTGTAGGCTACCATCATGGGCTAAGTCCCAATGGTCCCATTCCAGCCACACCCCATCCCAGTAGGCAGGCAGAGTAGCTGTGGTGTTGTTCAATGTGCCACTCACCTTCCAGAGTGCCAGGCAGCGGGTCAGGATTGCACAAAGCCACCCTGTACCGGCCAGGCTCAGCGCAGCAAGCTCCAGACACTGCTTCATGACTCCACTGCAGGCCTGACTGCCTAACTAGAAACAGCTGGCAGGGCAGAACAGGGAGTGGGAGGGGTGTTGTCTTTAGTGTGTGTGTGCGTGCATGCCTGTTGAAAGTATAACTGGTTGAACCACATTTGAGGAAAAGGGGAAGGCGTTGGGAGGCCCTGCTGTTGAGAAGAGGGAATTCCCAGTGTTTGCTCTGCCATGGTTTCAAAACAATGGCTTACTCAATGTCTGTGGAGGCAACTTTAACAAAGATCCCTCTGAATGGGGCAATGAAACATCTCCACTCATGTCTAGTGCAGATAACTTTGACCTTGATGGAGTTGTGTTTGTCAACATTACTTCACTACATTTTCAATGATACTTTTACTCCACCACAATTTCCACATCTACCTTTGTTACCAGCTAC
>JAOEHI010033716.1:0-12269 GCA_025447815.1 Percopsis transmontana | reverse complement strand
TCAACATTACTTCACTACATTTTCAATGATACTTTTACTCCACCACAATTTCCACATCTACCTTTGTTACCAGCTACAAAATAAAGTCTGAAAGAAGAATGAAAGGAAGCTAGCAGATGGATATATGAGAAAAAAGCAGTCTGACTCACATGTATTGTAATTACATTTTCCAACAATTTGAACATTATGAATTTTTATAACACAAGGACATAGTCCTGTTTATGTACAATATTTATTTGTAATCACAAAATCACAAAAGGAAATAAATCTTTCATGATTTTATTTTTTTTATGAGTAAATATGGTATAAGCATGCATATTGCAGCAGAATGGAAGATATCTTCAAAATCTTTCTTTCTTTCTGCTCCTACTTTACAGCCCTCAGGCTCACACTGTTGTGTACCCATCCCTCTATATGTGACCACACTTTTGTTGACAGTTTTGTTTCACATAAACATAAACCTACTGCATACATTTGGGGATCTGGTGGCGCTATGAGGTAAAATATTACTAAAAAATAATGTTAACCCAGAAAATTTACTAATTATTTGCCCCATGGCTAGAATAATCCATTTTAGGTGGTTTCTGATTAATACCTATTTTGTTACTTTGTCATATGTTGTCAAACACCACTTTTATGTTATTTTTTGTTTGTTTTGCTGGAACACACAGGCCTACTTGACTTATTCCTCAGACATGTATGTTTTTGTGTTCAAATCCTGGGATCAAAGGCTATAGCCGGAGGCAGCTGATAGCCTGGCCTGCCTGATAGCCTCCAAGCTATCCTTTACACATAATTTTTGACGGCATAGCCGCTGTGAGTGGGTGTCTTGGCTAGTGTGTCTCCACTGGATGAGTGCCTGGTTCTCTGCGGTGGACAGCTTGTGCACAGCATGGCCGCCCCACAGAACAGCAGCCCAGAAGTCACCCAGCCTATGTAGATGGCTGCCCCCAGCTCTTTCTTCAAGACATCTGGCACGCGGGGGTTGTAGAAGTCATTGATGATGGAGTTAGCTGTCCAAGAAACAGCCACTATGGTGGTAAGGCCACTCAGGCCAAAGATGGCCCCTGAGCCCACTACCACACGGTCTTTCACCCTTGGCTGTCTCAGGCAGTTGGTGCAACGGGCACCTAGGAGGAAGATGAGGAAGGCCAGGAAGCCCAGCACCAGGCTGATGCAAATGAGGCCACGGGCTGCCTGGAGATCTGGAGCCAAGTCCAGCAGGGCGTCGTAGATCTTGCACTGCATCTGACCCGTGTACTCGCTGACGCAGGTCATCCATAGGCCTTCCCAGAACACCTGCATGACCACAAGGTGGGTGCCAATGAAGGCTGTAACCTTCCATGTGGGCAACGCGCAGATTAGGATAATGCCAGCCACGCCCATCATGGACAGGCTGATGCCTACCTCTTGGAGACCCATAGAGTGCTGGCCCACTCTCTGAAACACTAGAGGAAACACATAAACGAGAGGAAATGTTAATAACAATGTAATAACAGCTGGCACAATGGTGACAGTAGGTCTAATACATGCAAATGCCTGTCATACTGAATAGATTCCTATTAAAGCCTTTTGCTGAAATTAAATCAAATTGGTTAGAAAAACAAGTAAATTAAGTTACCAAAGTAATTTTACCGTAGCTAATTGATCAAAGCAAATATAAACTCTGTTCAACGTCAGTATTTTATATTGAAGTGTGATCCAACCTGGGCCAAGGGGTGTTGTATTTTGCAGTTTGTTTCACTGGTGCTGGGAAAGACCAATTACAAAACTAAGTATTTACGATCTGTCAAACATCAATAGTATGACGAGGAATATTTGGCATTGTGTCCGGTGCAGAATGAGTGTGGCTAAATACCACTAGATGGCAGTATGTCATCAGAGAAAGGGAGAGGTGGCTGTCTCTGAAAATTTAGAGCCCTTTGCAAACGTAAGAAGGAAAGACAAAGAATCTGCAGTAGGCTATGTGTTTCCACTCTATATTTATGTCTACATTTATATTGTTGGAATAATAATTTCCATATGGCTATTTTTCTTAAATTGTAATCAGTTTGTAAAGATAAAAAATAAACCGTGCCAGTTCGTCTTGTCTCCTTGTCAGTCTGTGTCACGGTCACAAAGTAAGTAAGTTGTATTTAGCCTCGCTCGAGTGCCTGAGTTCCTCGAGTGTTCATTCTATGTCTATGTCGAGTGTTCATTCTATGCCTAGCCAGTTTTCTTCCGTCTTTAGGTCCTTAGGTTCCAGTGCAACCTGTTTCTAGTAGTTCCTTTGTTTGCTCAAACATTCCTGACACAGTGTGGGATTTAAATATCTGTAGTTGCATTTTTGAAAACACGCAAGCTTTGTGGATGGGACACATTTTTAACCGATGATTATTGGGTTGTTTATTAGAAGTGAATCATGAACAGAAATGTACAAAACAATGTAGGACCAACAACAAAATTCAGCATTACTAATTTCCTTATTATTAATAAAGCTATAGACTAGGCTATAAGTTACTCTGTACTCTATAAGCTTTAACTGTATAGCTTATACAGTAACTGTTCATTACTGATATTTACAAATTTTTACAACACTTTAAAATAGTGTCTTCATACACAAATTAAAAGTGTAATTTACTGGTTTATATTTGTGTATGCATATGCACAAGCAAGCCCTTGGTTGTACTGCTTATACTTCCACTTATACACCACACTGTGTCCCTATGAAAACACCTATGTACCTTTCAAAATAAAATGGGAAGTTTGGTAAAAAAAAAGTAAGACTTTTTGACGGAGCTGAAGCAGACGTTCGCGACCCACTCCACACCAGCTCACGACCCCCTTTTGTGTTCGGGACCCACCAGTTGAGAAAAACTGCCCTGCACACATCCGCGACCCACTCCACACCAGCTCACCACCTACATCAATCAAGATAGACCATGATACATTGCGTTGCAGAAGAAGAAGAATGGCATTGCTAGCCCTGCTTTTTTATTTTAATGTATTTGACTGCTTTGCATGGGTAAGGTTATTTCACAATTAATTTATTGAAGATTAGTATATACCCTAATAGCATAGTTATAGCACCCCAGTCCCCATCATGCTTGTGTAGGTGGATACAGTACAGCCAAAGTATGTTGTAAATAAAGTTACGTGTGCAAAGATTTGTGTTATAAAGTTTTATTTCTGCGTTGTGAAGAGATGTTAATTACAAGTGTACTTATCCAAAAATAGCAACGTTGGTGTCCATGGCCTCACACATGTGGAGCAGATGTTCTGGTGTTTGTTTATGCGACAGAGATAATAATTACGAATATCCAGCACTTATTTATGTAGCAGCATAAGAGAAAATGGGAGAAACAGACAAAATGATGCATGTTCACAACAGGTGATTTCAAGAGTTTTTAGTTTTTTTTGTTTGGCAAGAGGTTTCTTACTTTGCTTAAAGAACACTGGGGAAAGAACCACAAGACAGCAGAGCCACAGAGTGTTGTTGCTTATGTTGTCCACATGAGGGAAAAACTGGAAAAACTGGCTACTCTGGCTAAACAGACCAAAACCATATGGTACTGTTTTGTTCTCAATCTGATGAAAATTGGATTTGTCAGTATTTAGACGAATTTTAGAACGTTATCAGACACAATTTTTTTTTCAAAATGGTAACAAAATTTGAATTTGCTTGATGTCTACTGTTAACGCAAAAACCTGTTTAGCCTGTTCTAAACCTGCTACAGATGCTAAACTCAAGGTTTTGCAGAAGTTTGAGGGATCAAAAGCTTCGCAAAATGAGGATGGATGCTCTGAGTCACGTGAGAATCAGCCAGCTATGGTAAAAGAAAGAGATAGTAACGGAAGGTCAGACTCATTCGTGGCAAGCCATATAGTGGCCACTGGGCATTAGGGGCCGGGTAAATTAGATTATTATTTTTCTCCTAGTTTTCTTATACTATGCCATATGTATATTTTGAGTTTATTTTTTGTTATACTTGAATTTTAGAATATTTAAAATGAATGAATCATAATAATGGATAAGTACATTGTGTATTAAATATAATTGCTATTGAAGTTTAATGTTGTATGTTTGCAGTCAGAATCTCAAGCTTTTCCCTTTCAGCCTTAAGCTTAGCTCTTGCTCCTCCAAAGCCTGTCTTTACTTCAGTACTGCTGTCTGTGCCATGAGTGCAGCCTTTTCCAATTCTGCTTTCAAGCGTGCAGAAGAAGCAGAAGATGCTGAAGAATGACCAGAGCTTGCCTTAGACTTTTTGAACATCCTAGATGCTGCTACTGATATGCTGTCTGAAGGAAGAACATTTTCATTGATTTTCCTTGCTTCCTCCATACGTCTATGGACATCTCTCACCCATATATCAACTTGCTCAGTGAAGTCATTGAATAAATTTGCCCTTGGTTCAAACCAATACTGCTGATCATTGTTCATGTCTTCTTCTGACATAATATGCTGAAATAGCCATTTAACAGAAATATTCAACTCACAAAACTCTCTTAAGAGCTGATTGAACTCAGCAGCCAACTTGGTCTTGACCACCTCCAAATTTCTATCATCATCCATCAAATGAAGCATTCTTTTTCACTCTAAGTTGACCCACTTTAGCTTTCATAGAAGCTACTTTCTTCTGTAATGTATATTCCAAAGCTTTGGCTGTAGGCTTCACTTGCTGTTTTTCCACTGGGGCTGAATTAAAATGCTAATTAGCATAACTATGCACTGATAATATGCTTGTTTGTAGTCAACACACATTTCCTTTATCAACCAGCAAATGAGGAGATTCTTTAATGCACTTACATGAGCTCCTTTCCAGGTATTCCAAAATCCAGAGGCTCCAATTTACTTTTCTAATCCAATGGCATAGACCCCGAGGAGTGGGTTTTCATACTAACGCAAAATCTAGCTGGTAGTCATGGCCTACGCGTTGATAAAACACATTTTATATATATAACTTTTTTTTCACACATGACATAAGTTTGACATCCACAGAAATGTATTTTCTGTAGGACACGGTATGTTTTATCCATATATCCATATCCATATATATATAGGTTAAATTAGGGTTAAATTAGGGTTAGGGTTACATTAGGATTAGGGTTGACTGACTGTGGACCCGGTGGTTCCGCACAGCGAATTAGGTAATGTAAAAACAGACGAAAAGAATCGCACCACACTAAAGCATGGTAGTGAGGAAGTGATTCATCTGTGTGATGCTTATGCACTTATGACTTCACCAATTTGTGCATATGTGACTCTAAATGTAGGAAGTTGTCATGTTGATATAATCTGTGATTCTGGCGCCAACAGGACAGTAATTAAATTGAACAATATTCCCCGGGGTCTAAAAATATCTAAAGATACTATTTTTTGTAAAATCAACAAGTGGTGACGTGGTCAGAGAACCATTCTCAGCACCAAGATCAATTATTGATGAGGAAACTGGAAAAGAGACTAAACAACAAATTATTGTATCAAAACATTGCCCAGCAAACCTTATAGGTAGGGAAACAATAAATCACTCCTAAGCTTAGGAGTGATCTCTCAAAAAGGAAGGCTAAAAGTAATCAGATGTGAGAGTGATTTTGCCTATGAGGGAACAGGGCCGCCAATATATTATTACACAGCAGACTTAAAGTGGAACTGAATTAGCTAAAAGGACAAAAGTGATAATGAATAAAAATGCTCACCCACAAAATCCAGAGGGTATGCATTGTACTATGTAGTATAAACACAGCCAGGGGACAGACACCGATTATGAGGGAAAGTCTTTTGAAACCAAACCACTTCTTTTTTTTTAAATGATTCCATAATAAATGAGGGCCCAATACTTAATTCCTTGAAGCTGAAGGTCACAAAGTAAAGCAAAACTATAATTTTGCCAAGAAAAGGTAAGTACTTTGTCTACACAATATATCGAGCCAAGGAAGAGAACTAGATGAGGCAAGAAAACAGTCGATTCTTCAAGTACTTAGACCTCAGACGAAAACACACATGATGTCTTTCCTGAACATAGCAAATTTCTGCAGACTTCGGATCTGTGGTTATGCTGAATTAGCAGTACCATTACAAGAACTAATCTATGGTAACATGATGGCTGCCCAGGACAAAATTAAATGGTCTGAAGAAGCAGAAACAGACATTAGCCAGCTCATCAGTGCTAACCTACCAGATAACAGTACATCTTTTGTACAAACTGTTGATTGTAAAAATGGTTTCATGACATACTTTTGCAACAACATGGTTCTAAGCTGAGACCCATAGCTTTCTACTCAACTAGACTTGACACTGTAACACAAGCTATGCCAACTTGTCTGCAGGCTGTTATAGCAGCTTCCCTAGCTACAGCCTTCAGCACCTCTGGTGCTATTCCAACCCTTAACACTTAAAGTGCCACATGCAGTTTCTATGTTACTCTTACAACACAAGACAACTTACATGTAGTCAGCCAGACATTTATCTTGCATGACCACATTGCTATCTCAACCTCACATTACTATTGAGTATTGTGTTAGTCTTAATCCAGCTACACTCCTACCTACTGAGGAGGATGGTGAACCTCATGATTGTGTAGCAGTAACTGAGTAAACTGTGTATCAGCTCTTCCAGACATGACTGACACACCTTTCCCTGACTGTGACTTGATGCTATTTGTGGATGGTTCATGTAAGAAACGACCTGATGGCACAAATGCTACAGGCTTTGCAGTGGTGAAACAGACTGAACCTCTATTGGCCAAATCCTTACCACCTTATTTCTCAGATCAAGCTGCAAAATTAGTTTCACTCACAGAAGCATGCAAAAAAGAACAGACAAGAAAGTAGTTATTTATACTGGCAGTCAGTATGCATTTTCTACTTGTCATTTGTTTGCGAGACAGTGGGCAAACAAGGGTATGGTCACTACTACAGGGAAAACCATCACCCACAGAGATTTAATCTTACAGTTGTTGCAAGCTATCCAACTGCCATCTAAAGTAGCTATATGTAAATGTTTAGCACACACCTCTGGAAAAGATCCTGTTTCTGTAGTAAACCGCAGAGCAGATGTCAAAACAAGCAGCTGAACGTCCTGTAAAAGACACATTTCTAAATGAACACATATAGATTGTGATATACTGTAACTGTGCTTGCTACCATGCAAAAGCAAGCACCACAGACAGAGAAGCAATTATGGAAAAATAATAGTAATAAGTCATGGGGATAACCCATGGCTCAAAAGGAGGGATGATTGACCAAATAAATAGATGCTTCACAGCCTTTGGCTTTACTAATTATTCAAATTCAAAGTTTTGTTAACGTTGTGAAGTCTGTGCAAAATGTAATCCACAAGGGAATTACAGACCCCTCCAGGGAAATTTCCAAAACAGCTCCTTTTCATGGACTTTATAGAGCCAACACCTTGGGAAGGAAAACTGTACTGTCTGGTAATTGATAGGTTTACACCCTGGGTAGAAGCCTTCCCAGCAGCAAAGCAAGATGCATTGACAGTAGCAAAAGCTCTACTAAGAGACATTATTCCTGGGTTTGGAATACCAGAAGTCCTATACAGTGGTAATGGAAGTCACTTTGTGAACCCAGTAATAAAGAACCTAGGACAAACTATGGGAATAAATCTTAAAATCCATTGTGCATATCATCCACAATCAGCAGGCACAGTGGAGAGAACAAACGGAACAATGAAATCAAAATTACTGAAAGCAATGACAGAGACAAAACTGAATTGGATATGATGTACATGTGTTAAAAAGTATTAGAGGGCTATCACCTTTTGAAATGCTGTATGGAAAACCCTACACCATAACACAGTTAAAACCTTTTGAGAAATCAGAAGAAGAGGCAGAGGCCTCCATTGCAGACTATATGGCACAAATTGTCACGACTCCGCCTGTTTCCCTGGTCGTGTCTCTTGTTTTCCCCTGAGTCTGTTTCCCTTGTGTCTGCCTGTTTCCCTGTGTTCTTCCCAGCCCCGCCCTTGCTCCGCCCTTTCTCCTTATTTGGTCCTTCCTCGTTCTCCCTTGTGTCAGCCCTTGTGTATTTAGTCTCTGTTCTCCCCTGTCTCAGTGTGGGTTTGTTGTCATTTCCAGTCTTTGTCTCGGTCCTTGTCGTGAGTCCTGTTTCTGCTCTGCCCTTGCCTTGTTTTATTGATTCTTTGTTTTTGCACTAGCCATTGGCTTTGTATTTTAGTTTGGACTTTACCTGTTTTTCTTTGTACCCTGTTGTGGGTGAGTTTCATTTTTATTAAACTCCCTGTACACCACTGTCTGCCTCCTGTTCTCTGTCTGCGTTTGGGTCACCAGTTTACACTAGTCCTGACAGAACGAACCCAACAATGAGTGACCCAGCAGACATTGAGAAACTTTCCCAGGCCAAAGCGGATGTGTGAAGGGTGTATTTTGAGCTCAGCGCTCTAACCCACAGAACAAAGGACCTCCAGCAAAGGTGGAAGTTACAGACCCTCAAAGAGAGGGCAGTAGCTGCGGCAGCAGTCTTCCGGGGCACCTCTCTAATGTCTATGATAGAGGAAAACATTGCCCTAGAGAGGGTTTACTTGGAGGCCCGTTCGGGTGGCCTAGATCCCTGGCCTGCCAGCCTCCCGTCTGTCCTTGCCTTTGTGTTGGCTAGCTCTAGCTCCGGTAGCCTCTCCCCAGTCCCTGTGTTGGCTAGCTCTAGCTTCGCTAGCCTCTCCCCAGTTCCTGTTTTGGCTAGCACTAGCTCCGCTAGCCTCTCCCCAGCTCCTGTGTTGGCTAACTCTGGCCTCGCTAGCCACTCCTTCAGCCCCAGTACCTAGGAGCTGGGTAGATTTTCCCTGTCCCTGGCCCCCATGTCATCTTGCCACAACCTACCTAGCTTCTGGTCCGCTATTTCAGCTGGCATCCCGCCAGCTCCCATGCCTGGAGGCCTCCCAGTTTTAGCTCCAGCTCCTATGCCTGCTAGCTCCAGCCACACTAGCCTCCTGGCGCCAGCTCCGGTTTCCCAGAGGTCTCCATTCTGTGGGTCACGGCTGGCCCTCAGAGGTGGGCGCCACACAGCGCCAGGCCGTTCCCTCCAGCATGGTCTCACCTACACCTCTGAGGTTCCCGGCCTGGCCCCTAGGGCTCCCACGCCAGCTCCCTGCCTGGCCCCTAGGGCTCCCACGCCAGCTCCCTGCCTGGCCCCTAGGGCTCCCACGCCAGCTCCCGGCCTGGCCCCTAGAGCTCCCACGCCAGCTCCCTGCCTGGCCCCTAGGGCTCCCACGCCAGCTCCTTGTCTGGCCCCTAGGGCTCCCACGCCAGCTCCTTGCCTGACCCCAAGTATTCCCACACCAACTCCTCACCTGGCCCTTAGTGTTCCCAGTATCCCCGCCAGTTCCCAGTCCTGCCCCTGGAGCTTCCTCGCCTGTGCCGCCGCTCTCCAGTCCGGCCCCTGCCGTTTCCCCGCCTGTTTCACTGCTCCCTGTTCCGGACCCAGTCTGGTCCTTGGCGGCAATGACTTTTAAGAATTCCGTCCAGGCCCTGGAGGGGTCCCGCCTCCGGCCCCCAGCACGTCCTTCGGAGGGGTCCCGCCTTAGTTTCCAGTTTCCTGCCCGTTCCACAGCGGGGTACCGTCTCCACTGTTGGGCTCCGGCCAGACCCCCAGAAGGGTCCCGCCTTTGTTTCTGGGCTCCTGCCCGTCCTCCAGAGAGGTCCCGCCGTCTCTGGCCACCGGCCAGGCCCCCAGAGGGGTCCTGTCGTCTCCAGCTTCCTGCCAGGCCCCCTGGCCTGCCAGCCTCCCGTCTGTCCTTGCCTTTGTGTTGGCTAGCTCTAGCTCCGCTAGCCTCTCCCCAGTCCCTGTGTCGGCTAGCTCTAGCTCCGCTAGCCTCTCCCCAGCTCCTGGGTTCGTCGTCATAAGTCATTTTCAGTCTTCGTCTCGGTCCTTGTCGTGAGTCCTGTTTCTGTTCTGCCCTTGCCTTGTTTTATGGATTCTTTGCTTTTGGACTACCCCTAGCCATTGGCTTTGTATTTTAGTTTGGACTTTACCTGTTTTTCTTTGTACCCTGTTGTGGGTGAGTTTCATTTTTATTAAACTCCCTGTACACCACTGTCTGCCTCCTGTTCTGTCTGCGTTTGGGTCATAAGTTTACACTAGTCCTGACACGAATGTTAAAAATGATTTGATGCTCTCAATATGTTGTCTCCTCCCCAGGCATCCAGCAGTGAAATCACTACCTCACCAGTGAAACCAGGAGATTAGGTGTTGGTGAAGCTGAAAAGGAGAAGCTGGAATGAACCAAAGTGTTGGGGACCTTATCAAGTGGTTCCGCATGAACAGTGAGGAATCAGGACACTTTACAGCATGCAGCATGACATGAAATTGTACTGGAGATGATGACTGTATTAGACCCAAAGGCTGCAGCACTACCTATTTTCCACCTAATGCTATCATGGAACTCCAAGCCACGAGTGGACGGTGGTGGTCATGCGGAAATATGACTCTCCACTCTTCTCTGCCTATAAGGTGGAGAGGAACGTGTACCCTGGTGACTTTGGTCTCAAATGTAACTGTTATGTTCTACAACACTCATGTCCAATGGTACAGGAGACAACGAGAAGTGCCAAAATCCAGCTTTAATACAAACATATCTAGATGACATAGGGGTCCCAAGAGGAGTCCTGGACAAATTCAAGTGAAGAAAGAGGTACATATTTTTCAGTGTACCTTTTCTCATTTTATATTTTTACATTTACAATACTTTTGTTTTATATTTTACTATAAGTTTGAATTTTTCTCATAATTTGGTTATCATAAATGATAAAAGGAGGGAATGTTGGAGAAATGAAATGCTTGTGTGTTCACATCAGTAAACAAATGCTTGTGTAGCCACTAATACCATATATGGTCATGATATCCTGCTCTGAAATGGGTTGTAGGACTTGTTTTTCAGTCCATGCATTTTCTAAGGTTTCTTGTCAACAGGTATTTCAGTCAACAGCTGACACTTATTTGTAAGAAGCTTGATACTGTGCAGGTGTATGTACTCTCAGGGCTAGGAGGGGACTGCTGTCTTATCTCAAATACATTGTGAATTTGTTTATGGAAGTTATTTTACGGCTAGTTCAATGGGTTTTATGATAACAATGGAAGTTTGCTTCTGGAAGTTATTTTACGGCTAGTTCGTTGTAGAGGCAAACGGCTTACGCTGTTGGAATCTGTGGAGTCTAGGCTTTCAGATAACGTATCGTTTGTGTAGATAGTGTCTTTAGGAACTTTTAGCGTGCGAAAAGGTTTATGATATGCTTATTTGTTTAAGGTTGAAAGTAAGTTTAATTTGGGCAACAATGAGCTCGATAGCTTCATAGTTGAGACCCTTCTCGTTCCAATGGTGTGTCACATGACTGTTTTCACACGTTTAAATGGCTTACGACTTCATTGTTTGAGAGAGGTGGAAGGGCGACAACGGTACCGGGATGAAGAGCTTGTTATCAGATCAATTTACAGTTACAGATCAACAGAAGTGCCTCTGACACTAAGACTAGCAAAGCATCAGAGACCATGTGTTATTCTATTCGCCTTGATATCCAGTGATGTTTTCCAGGTTTGAGGATACACTCAAATTTGACCAACTGAACAAATGCACTGTCGATAAGAAATAAACATGTTTCACAGAAAAATGTTTCCTACAGTTTTTTTCCTACTTTGACGCAATTTGTATGCCCCGTTTTCTTTGCAGTTTTCCAATTTATTCTGCCAAATCTTCATAGCAGGACACCAAATGAAATCGAGCTGTTATTTAGTAAGGAAACATAAGTCCCAATCGGAAACATATGTCCTGTTTATTTTAAAATGGCTATTGTAAGGCTAATTATATCAACAGCCCATTCTTAACCCTCTCCATGTTTAGAGCAGATTGGAGAAATTTTAACTTTTCACATAAGTAATAAATTTAATAATATTTATGCAATATGCAAACTGATATTATGAATGATCGTATTATGAAAAAACATCTGCCTCTTAACTTCCAAATACATTATATGTTTGACTCACTTAGTAATTAAGGAATGTAGGTCTATTCTTCTACACTACTTGAAGTTGTTTAGCAATTAAAATGATAAATGTCTTTGCATGGCTTTAAAAAATTAAATGTATACAAAGAATTAATTTAATTAACATTTTATTATAAATTAATTTGAATGATATATATATATATATAATGAATAATTTATTGAATTTATAATGAAATAATGAATATATAATGAATCAAGTCAAATATCACATTTCCAGATTCCACAAAAGGCTTCTATTGGTCTCCTTCTGTATCTCCTTCT
>JAOEHI010033705.1:4907-23741 GCA_025447815.1 Percopsis transmontana | reverse complement strand
CCCCCCCCCCCCCCCCCCCCCCCCCCCCCCCCCCCCCCCCCCCCCCCCCCCCCCCCCCCGCGCCCCCCCCCCCCCCCGCCCCCCCCCCCCCCCCCCCCCCCCCCCCCCCCCCAAATAAACTGGGAAGGTGTAGAAAAGCTTTACAAATTCCTAACATTACTAACACGTCCCCAATGGGATCAACCATTTTGCAGGTACAGTAGTGTTGGTTCATGCTGTCTGTTTACCTCCATGTATCTGATGGATGCTCTGCTGCTGTTTGGGATATGGGCAGGGTGGGGGTGGGAGAGAGTAAGAGTGTGTGGGGGTGGGGGTGGGGGGCGTTTATGGGTAGAAAACAATAGAAGCGGGAGCGGCAGAGATCAAACAATTTTATTTGGGTTGTAACTGGGGAAAGGGGGCTCCATCGGGCGCTCTTCTGGGAGTCCTGCTCCACATTCTGATCTCCGAGTTCCCTTTGTTTTCTCTCCTTGGTCCTTTGAAATATTTAGTGAGAATCCCTGGTGAACACACACACACACACGCACACACACACGCACACGCACGCACACGCACACACATACACACACACACACACACACACACACACACACAACATTTCAATACTTTCCCTGCAGGCATCAATTATCAACTGTGCTCCCAATATCGCTCCATTTTACCATAGTGCTTATCCTCAGGGAGTCCTCTAAACGTCATTCTGGCCCTCCTCCTCCTCTCTTACAGCAGGACGCTTCCTCTGAGGGTACTCTTTCTGTATACCCCCCTTTTCTTCATCGGACCTGCTCCATCATAACCTGCTCCTGGGGGCTACAGTTTGACTGATTCTTCACTGTTCCCCGCTCTTCTCTTTTCAAGATAGAGCCTTAGATCTTTGAAGGGCTGCTCTTAAAGCCTTTACTGGAAAGGTTTATTGATTAACTATACTAGCACAAATGTCAGGCAGGTGTGATCACTTTACTAGCAAAATATTCACACGTACGTCCATGCACTGACGTTTAAACAGAATTAAAATACACGATGTATTTAATAAATGAAATCAATCGTTTTGGGTCTCAATTCGTGTAATATAGTGTATAGTGTAAGTTGAGATACACGCCTAATACTATACATCTGCTGGTTGAAGAATCAACCAGCGAGAGATAACAAATCTTGTGAAAACATGTTGCCAGCGAACACTTTGACCAGCGTCATAGATAAGAGTTGAGATATAACATGATGAATATATTAATCACAAACAGAGACCAAACAGAATATTTAATATTGAACACTACCTTGTGGACTTACTAAAATTTTATATCACTTTTAAAACAGACTGAAATCACAATTATATCACTTTAACTGTTAGTCAACAGTAGTCAAGACGTGATGATGTCAAGTCAAAAGAACTGTAAAAGAGGTCTGATATGTGATGTCACATAAATCTAATAGACACTTGGCAAGGTGCAAAGTGACCCTAAATTTGAATTTTACTTAATAAATACCATTTTTTAAAAAGAGCTGGCCGCCATTTTTGTGTTATTTTGAGCAGGAGATGATGACTCCCCCAGGAAAACACAGCACCTTTCATCAGAACCATGTGACTCTATATTACTCGAAGCACTCTCTCAATAGGTCTGGTAAACATATAGCTGGTTGGCAGGCTGGTTGGTCAGTATTGGTGTTTTCTGAACATAAAGTCAGCCCACTAAACTATTTAATCATAATAAAGAAATGACTTACTTAACCAATTTATGAAGACTATATTGGCATCATTCATTCCATAAGGTGAATTTGATTCTATAATGGTGCAGGTATAACCCAGAGCACAGCCTCAATCCGAGAATAACCCTGCAATCTGTAACACCTTGTTAGTACGCACATTCACACACACACGCGCACGCACGCACACACACACCATATGAGGCCTGTTGTTTTAGTTATTCTAATGCATGTCTTGTTATCCATATAGATGAGAGAGGGAATAGAACAACAGATGGTCAGGGATACCAGAGACACACAGACACAAAACCAAGCTCGGGGAACACAATAATCACACACAAACACAGCTTGCACTCACCTAAGACACACACACCTTTCTGGACATGCCCATTCTCCAATTCTATTCAATTTGCTTCAGTTTCTTGGCAAGGGTCCAGCCAACCAATTGTATGTAAAATAAGCAGACATTTCCTGGAGATTTGAACATCACCGGTACTGCTTGCATTCCGCAGAAATGTGAAATGATTGTCTTTTACTTGGACTACGATTAGCAGGAACCACGTATCACCTGGCCCCGCTCGGGTGGACCCCTCGCTGGCCTTACAAGCTATCTTGGGTATGCATCTCTTTGCACACACATTGCTAAGAAACAGACCTGCATCATAGTTTCTCATTAAGTGACACCCCTCCCCATCTTCTACCCTTAAAAGAAAAAAACCCTCTTATCAGGTCCAGGTTTCCACGGCAACCACGTTTATGACTCTACTCCGCCCACCGCATGAAGAGCTCAGCCCTGATAAGGGCTTGACAATGATATGTTCTCTTAAGCAGCAAAGAATGAACAATGCTAAACCTTGTGACTGTTTCCTCAGGATCATGGATTTGAAATTGTGCTTGAAATAATGCAGTTGGCAGGTTTAGGCACACAGCGCACCCTGGCGGTTCTAGTGTTAATTATTAAAATTAATAATTAATAAATAATTATTGTTAATGGTGAGACATATTCATATCCAAGGTACCCAATCCTCTACAAAACTACAGTATAAAGATAAAAATAAGGTTGACCTTTTATGAGCAACTAGTTCATTTCCAACAGATTTAAAATAAGCATCTCATAGAATTTAATTTTGAATCAGTGTGGAAGGGCTATTATTTCATTTGAATGGTCTGACATATTTGAGCACTCACATCCTGTAGAAACCTGCCTATTCATCTATTTAAAGACAGACAGACATAAATCTTTCATTAATCTTGTATAAGACATTAGGTAAGGCATGCCCTTATAGCTGGAAAATAGATCCATTAGCGTGTAACTGCGAGGCAGAGACAGATGTGTAGTTAAAAGGTTTTCCTATTGCATCAGAGAGAACGAGAGAGAGAGAGGGAAGGAGAGATAGAAGAAAAGCAGCATATCAAAAACAGTTCAGACAATGGCACTGGATTTAGGTGACCCTGGTTAATGAGGTGCAGGTGTATGGCATGTTGTGGCTGTCTCCATTGTTGCCCATTCGTCGTGTACCCCTCTCTTCGATCTGTTGTGCTAGTTTGCCCGGAGTCCTGTTCCTCCCAAAATGAAGACAGATGAGCTGGACTGGGGCAGACTCACTCCCTCGGTTCTGCTTTGACCTCTGTGTGTCTCATAGCTACCTAGCTCACCGCAACACCCTGTAGAAACACACACACCACACACTCTCACATACATCCATGTATGAATTAGTATATATTCCAAGGGAGACAGTAAGACAAAAGGTATCATCCTCAGAAATAGGGCTGAGTGATATAGAAAATGATCACAATCGTTTCATGCAATAACCAATATCTGTTTACTGTTTAGTATTCTATCTTAAAGAATCCACACGAGGTTCACAATGTGAGGTTACATTGAACTTATTACCTGTGTTGTGGAATTTTCTATTATAAACTGACTCTTAGACAAAAACTCTTTAACTGGGGTTTTAATTACATTTACAAATGGGTACACTATGTCAAAGACCATGCTAGTCAGTGAGATAGAATGAACGACCTTCAGTAACACACATGCATATTTATATCATGCCATACAAAACATCCTGCCTCTCTACTCCTCCCCGGCTCCAAGAAAGGCTGTATAATCCAAACACCCACTGGTTAGCCCAAACCATCCACGCCTTTACTGATAAGCAGAACAGAGTGACATAGGCTGCTCACGGGTGTCCCAAATGCAGTCAAGATAAGCACCCAGGCATATTAACACTAGGCCTAAGGTTTAGACAGTCAAATGTGGTATTTTTCCACCACAATAAGATTTAGGGAAAATGTTTAATCTTCAAATGTAAAAAATTACACATTGAAACATTAACACACATTTGCCCTCCAAGCCTTGTCAAAACCAGACTAGCGGGGATGTTTCTTATGATTGATGGATGATAACACTTGATTTAAATGACCCAGATTTACAGGCAATACTCTAAAACATTAAAGCTCCATGAAGCAGAATATTTTACATGTTGAAATCCTCTTATTTCAACTTGTTATCAGAAGATATCGTTGAGGGCTGGTGTCCTACATCAACAACCCCACGGTCACTTTGTTGTTACTTCAAGTGTTCTACTCTCTTTGGCCTGAATTGTATGAATGCCACATTTGTCTGTAGCGCAACCAGGTGCAGCAATCCTCACTGCTGGAAAAAAAACCAAATGCTTAATGGAGGTTTCAATTATAGAACAATATTATCTTGTGTCTTGTGTATCTCAGTGTTGGGGTCGTTACACAAAAAAAGTAAAGTTGTTACTTTTTAAAAAAGTAATGCATTTACTTCTTTACTCCCTGTAGAAAGTTATTTGTTACACTACTCGTTACATTACTTTTGTGTAACTCCACAACATCACCTGAGATGCATTGTAACTTAATTGCCAGTTAACAATATAACATTAAACCTACATATGCATATGCACCATATATCAGCACAAATCCCTATCTAAATAAGGAGGATATAAACCAAGATCTTCCTTCGTTTCTGTTATCAATCATATTTAAGAAAATCAGGTTAATTTGCTATGGAAGTCCTGAGACAATCAACCTGTGATGTCGGTTAAATAATGAATGGCTGTAAGTCAGTGGCCTTGAGTAATAAAGCACTGATGTACTTCACAGTCCAAGGCAGTGGTTGGGCAGCAGGCTTAGCATTTTATTCATGTGGTTGGCCTATAGTCTGAACCCACTGGGGCAGTTGAGAGACGACCACTTCTTTTTTGTCATTCCTAACTGCATCATACAGTAGACTTTGCTACATGGAAGAATATTGCTTTTCTAATTTAATTGTCTTCTAGATCTATGGACCGCTGATATACCGTGAGCTCATTGATTTTCGCTCAAATCCTAAAATAATCTGGAAGGCCTTGCTAGTAAGGACAAATTGCAAAGAGACTGTATAAACTGAGTTTCCCTCCAAGTTCCTTCATAGTGGTCTGTCAGTGTTTCACCCCACCCCCGCTATTTCATTACTTGTCATAATATTGTGCTGACTCCAGTGATCCAGGTAATAACCATTATGGGCTTATGCAGTTAATATAAAGTGGACTTGAGAATCCCCAAATCGGCACCACACAGATTTAAAATCAATGCCTATAATAATGAAAGAGTGTTGCCACACCTGGTGCATTGTGGGCAGTAGAATGAGCTGAGCGACCATGTGTCAAGCATATTACTAACGCTACGTGAGACCTGAATTGATTTGCCCACTCACTACTGTTTACCATTGCTTACAACAAGAAATGGGAACATAATGGCTATCTAAATTTAGATGTTGGATATCAGGTTTTATTCCGTTGTTCAATACAGAAATAATATTTCTTCTCATGGAAGGTGCCGATATCAACAACAATATAATAAAAAAAGCATAAATGGCAAATGGGCCTGGCAAAATGTTTTAATTTTTAAAGTCAACACTGATATTGTAGAGCAGGCACTGATGAGTATGATTTGAGATTTAAAAAGGTACACAATTGTGTTTTAGCGCCCCTAGGACCCACAAAAGTCTGCCCCAGCTCACTGTTTATGTTGGAAACACTGGTGGTTGTAGGAGGAAGGGTAGAGAACGGTGAACTCTGTATGGGGGAGGGGTAGAGAAGAGTGCATGCCACTCAGCACTGATGTGTGGGATGGGCGTGCATTTCCACACTGGTTTCAACCACATCCACAAACTGAGGACTGTACTGCACCTTTTAAAACCAACCAGTTGAGACTTCCCTATGGCTGAAGATTGTTGAGGACTTCAGCTTGCTTTTATGAGGATGGTGCGTGACAAGATATTTAAAAAATCATGACATCAAAGCCAAACGAAATCACTTTCAAAAGTGAAAATTAGCGATGGCATTGCTCCCTGACTGGCCTATAATAAGGTTTTTATGTGCATTGGTATAAAAGGGACGTAGTGATCTTGTGAAAAAGGAAAAAGGGAAGACAAATTATAAGGACCCTCTGAGGGCCTGACTCGTTATTATTAGTTTTAGATGAAAAACACAAACGCCACCCAAGTGGCAGAGGCACACGGCAGGCAGGCATTCAAGTAGGAGTGGAGGGAAGGGAACTGAATCACTATAAAAAAACTTTGCAAATAATGATACACTTACCAACAGCATTTTCTAAATCTATTTTCTGGCACACCATAAAATGACCCAGGGAGCGAAAGGATGTATGAACTGTACAGTTTGCTGTTCGAGTTCGTTGGTAACAGTCTGGCTGTGCATTTTATGGATCAAAATGTAAGACATGTTTGGCACAACTCACCATATTGTTATCATGAGATCATTAAAAATGAAAAATAACAACAACAAAAATAAATAGACACACTCATCCACAAATTACACACAGGTACTCACACGCACACACACACACCATCTCAGCAACATACGATTAATTATAACCATAGTATATACACAAAGTTGGGCACCAAAACATTGTTAACATTTGTGTTAACAATTTAACTTTAAAGTTAACTGTGAAAATCTTTATCGGACTACGTAACTTTGGTAAAATTTGCGTACATCTCAATGCTTCAGTATGACGGTCAAGAGTGAAAAAGAAAACCTGTATTACTTCCGTCAATTTTGTTCATACTTTCACTATGGCTTGAACCTATCACAACGAATCCCTGATGTCACATGACAATAGAAACACTTCTGTACTAGTGGTGGGAAGTTCAAATCTTTTTACTGACTCATTTCGTTCATTTCGTTCATTTTAAAATTAGTTAGTGCGGCGCTGTTGCTCTCTTGTGGGCGAAGTAAAAAAGAGTGCGGTTCTCAAACACTGAAGGCTACATGGTTTGCTTCAGTTGACAAAGTATAATAGCCTACACAAATTAACTTCTTGATCATTATCACTATCCTCATTCTATAAAGCCACAACCCATTCAAACCATTTGAAAACCAAGGAGGTGCAGAGACGCACCACTGTCAAGTGACAAATGAACGAAAGACACAACCCGAAGACCCATAGTTATGAGTCGTGAACTATCATTTCATCATTTGTGAACTATAAAATCATTTCTGTTTTCTGTGCTTAGCGTACAGCCCTGTGGCTGAGCAATACAGCTGTCACGTGACAAATGAACGAAAGACTCGAACCCGAAAAACCCATTATGAATCGGGAACTAATCGTTTCTGTTTCCTGTAGCCTTAGCTTACTGAGCCTGTATGCAGCTGCATGCAACGACAAGTGAGTCCAAGACCATTTACGCATGCGTGAAAATAAACGAATCAGTCACTGAGACTCATTACTCTGAGTCATATAAAAGATAAGTTCGCAAAGAACGAAACGTTCACGAGCAACACAACACCAACAGATGGGGGGAAAGGAACACTGGGAAAAAGGTAAACGCAAAGTTTCCCGCCAAAAACCGTGACAATGATATTATTACATCATTGTATCATTAAATTAGGTTGCTCTGGGCAGGGATACAGAAGAGAAAATGGTTCCAATAAGAGCTACAGTATATAACAGTACTTCACATCTAATTATATTACACAGCTTGAATCGGTTAGTTTCCTGCAGTTATAGCACCAGCCATTCAAAAGTTAAAGAGTAGAAAAGTCAACAACACTTGAGCCTGTTTGACATAAAGAGAAGGCGCATGATATCTTGCCTGCAGACAAACCTTGACACAAAAGGCGGTTGCATCAGCCTCGGCTACAGCTGGACCGCTGAAGACGGAACAGCGGGTGAGCTAAAGTACTCAGCAGGACAGGAAAGGATTGCTGGCTGAAAAGGAGCACTCGACAACCAGGACTTTCCAAACTAAATCCCCAGGAGAGAATAAGCTAGCTCCCGCAACTTTAACATTGAATTATAACTGAGTGACCTTGACTAGCTGCTTGGGGGCTTTGGGCAAACAACCCACATCCCTGCTACTCTCTGGATGTATAAAGCTATGCTAAGCCTGACACTAATGAAGGTTAAAGTGAATATAAATTAATTCCACAAATCTCTTCATGTACATACCAAAGCACAATTTGTCCAAGCGTCATTCGACACCTTAACTGATAGACCAATAATTACTGTCAATAAAGCCTATGGCACACTATACTGTAAATAAATAAATAATATCCCATTGACAGAAATCGCACACATACAGACTTCAGACATTAATCAAGAGCAATACATCATATAGGACAGACCAACCAGCACTGACTGTTCCTAAGGCAACTGCCTGGTAATGCCGCTACAGTCTCTACTGACCCAGTGATTACAATGTGAAAGGACCAGGTATTTCTGTTGCTTTTTTCTGCTCAGAATGGGTCTCCATAGAGAGAGATGGAAAGTAAATGTGGCTATTGAGGGCAGTGCTTTGCTGTGTTAGGTTAGGCTGTAGTATAGTCTATCTGAGAGCTACCATTATGTTTTGATGTTACAGCAACAGTGTGTCAAGCATAATTTGCATAATTGTGCACCAAATCGCTTTTCTATTTATTAATAGTGGAAGGAAGCTATGTTGCAGTACAGTAAAAATATGTTTCATTCATCCTCTATTCCCCCAAATCCCCACCCATGTTTGTTAATATTAATATTTATTTATTTTATATATATATATATATATATTAATTATAGTTGTATGCTTTATGTTATGTTGCTAAAAAAGGACATCCCCTGGCATAGATTGTATGTGAATGTTAATTACTGTAAATAGGTAAATAACTCAAATACAGCCAAAACCAAATATCATTTAATGTTAAAAGCTTGTTGGCAAACAAGGTGGCTTGTACAACATTGCTTATTATGAATGTAAGGGGGAGAAAGTGAAAGAGAGAAAAAGAAAGGGTGGTAGCCTGCTGGAAATCCTGAACGCAGTAGGACGGCTGATAAGAGAATGCCATTGTTCATATTGGCTGCAGGAGGCCAATAGAGAAGACATTGTTGTCTGGGGCCCATACAAAGTTCCTGTCCCTCATCTTGCTGTCACAACTGTGATCAAACAGCGTCTTAGTTTCGTAACAGTAGACTATAGCAAGCAGCCAAGAGACCCGGCTTATTTTTATGATGCATGCACATGCGCGCGCACACACACACATATACACACATACACACACACACAAACATGGGCCAGGATGAGTGCATCAAAAAACTGTATTTTTGATATAATGGAAAAGCATCAAAAAAAGGCATGTGAAAATTACTCTCGTCTCATGTCAGCTAGATTGGTGGCAGCTCCAGAGAGCCGGCGAGGAAGGAGGTGAGTAGAGGGCTGTAAACGTTATAAAGGTGATATCTGCCTCCAGGCCTAATTTGACCACATACATCTTGGCTTTGATATGGCGCTTAACAACCTCACCTTAGGAAAACACGTGGCTAAGTAGAGCACGCACGACCCCAAGCCATCCACCAGGCCCTGGTGTGACTTAAATTGATTCCATTAGTATGCCCGCTTTTCTGTTGGTCGCGTTAAAGTATATTTTATATCTAGCTGTGATGTTGTCGATGTCCATAAATTGAGTGTTGCGATTGTTTTACCATTTATTGTCTGATCCATTAACAGCACTTAAATACCTTTTTAAACACCCACACATTCAGTCACAGCATCCCTTTAATTACACGTCTGGTACTCCAAACAGCTCTCCAATATCTCCTGCCTGGCTGCAGGCAGTTCGCTAATACCCACCGCCACCCCAGCTCCACCCTAAACTCTGTATTGTAGATGTTCATCATGGGTGAGAATACTGCTGCTTCTGTCCTATTGAGGTTTTGTGCTGGCTGTTATTTTTTAACTGCGTACTTTCAGTCTGTCAGTAAGATGTACTTTGATGCCGTGGTCCTGACTCTAATAGGAATTTCACATTAATAACAGTTTATACAATGCAAATAATTCTGCATTTGCCAAGATTTAAAATCTTAGATTTAGACATGTTAGATGGATTGTCTTGTTCTAAAAGTTATTTACTTGTTTTTAATCGTTGCATTTATGGTATAATCTTAAATTGTCTCAACTAGTCTGGGAATCTTAAAATTGAGTGATAAATGTTAAAATAAGTTATTTTAGGCCTACCTCTAGCTCTCACCAAAAAAAACTTGTTTTTAGATAACAACCTAGATTTACTTGATTTAGGAATTACACATAATGCATCTGTTGAAAATATAATTTATTGAATAGAATGTCTCAGACTTCTAACATGTACAAACCGCTTGGAAGATCAACCACAACTCATGACACAATTACACATCCTCACGCCCATTTCTATGGGCAATCATATCACAAAGACTATATTTGATTGGCACAAGCACACTTTCTTTAAAAGTTATGGAAAAATATGAAGTGTAATTAATGAGATCATGTAATGTGGCAAATGAATGAGTTGAAAACTCTTGTTCACAACCATCAATTCCACAGTAAACCCAAAAATCTGGATTACGACCATGAATTGCATCTATGTACTTAATATTGTGCTGTAGGAAGTTCGATTTAAAGTAATTTGATCTAATAATCAGCCTTTTCTTCTTATTTTAACCCTTTTGAATACTTATCAGGGCCTTCTTATTTTTAGATTTAACAATCTTATTTCAAGATTTCTTAAGTGAAATTAACTTTCTGCATGGACAGATATATTTTAGTTGTTTTAAGTAGTATTTTTTTTCTAATATTTTAACTACCCTTATTTGCAGTGTAAGACAATATTTCATCACTCACAAGTTTTTCTGCATATTATTCTGTCTCACACGAAAATACGAAATTGATAGCCAGAATGCCCAGACAGAGCCCCACACAGACAAGCCAGCTCCAGCTGTACCTCCTTCCGCAGTCCCATGTGAAAAGCGGTGCGCAGAGCAAACATAAGAGGACCACATTTGCCCTCTGATTGGCTGTCGCTCGACTCTGTCGCTCCTAATTTGCATAAAGTTGAACTTTTTTTGTTGCTAAATCCATGCCATGTCAAATGAGTGACTTCAGGACACTTTGTCGCTTGAAGTCTCTGTGAGCGCACGGATGGCTCACGTTGCCCATTGTCACCCGACGCTCATTAAAATGAATGGCGGTCGCTTTGTAGCTGGCTGTCACTGGCGGTGTGAATGTACGGTTAATGTTTTGTTTTGGTTGAAAAAAAGGCTTTATCAAAGAAATATTGACAATAAACCGTTGCTATGAATCATATAATTTGTCTATGCCTTCAATGTAGAAATTGGAAAGTTAAAGCAAAGCTAAACTCACTCAGTTAGTTGGAAGGACAGAGGAAAGGCTTGGATAGATTAAATACCTTCAGTGTAGAAGAATACTGCAGCAGTAGAAGAATAAGACACAAAACCGATACCTGCACTCACTCATCACTCACTAGCCACACAGACAGACACACACCAAATACGCATACACGCTCATGTACGTTTATACACGTTACGTTCACTTTCAAAAACTTTCTTGATCAGAATATCAACCAGCCCAAAGTTTTTGCCCGCTGTCATATTTGGTTTAAGACCATACATCCATTTGGAGGAACAACTGAGACCTTGTTTCCAGCCTTCCAGTGAGTGAAAAACGATTGCTTTATCAATCACTTTCTCAGGAGACCACTATTGGAATTTAGTGTGTGCACGTGTGCGTGCACGTTTGAGAGAGAGAAAAAAGAGAAAGGCAGAAAGTGAGAAAGTGAGAAAGAAAAAGAGAGATGGAATACAGTATGTGAGATTGCTGGCTAGAAATCTGGCTGTGACATTTGGTTGTTTGCAGGCTGACATTTCTGCAGTCAAACAAACAAGGTCCAATCTGTCAGAAGGCACAGTCCAGCATCTGGAGATATCTGATTTGATAAATCTGCAGGTAAAGAGAGGGAGAGAGAGTCAAATCCACAAATAACAAGTCCTTGAATAGCTCACAGCTAAGCTAACAGAAAGTTTGCAAGAAGTCCAGTGACGTGCAGTGAGGTCAATGTCAGGGTAGGCAACAATAAAAAAACAACAAATTAAAATAAATTGGCAACTCACTAGCAGAGCAGAGATGTGCGCTCTTTCAGAAAGCATGCACTGTCTAAAGCATGTAGAAACTCATTGACATTAGATAACTGCTTTAATTATGGTAGTACATATTGTATAAATACACAATATATATACACAACTTCTAGCTAGCAATATAAACTAAAGATTCAGTTTATATGAAGCTAAAGACTTTTTGAAGCTAAAGACTTTAGAAAATACACATGTTCATTAAAAATAGCGTGCGCTTTTTCAAACAATCCATAAACTGTTTCTACAGTGTGTAGTTGTGAAGTTGCATGCATTTATATAAAAGGAGTGAAAATGTAGGCAGAAATGACCCTAGGTAAGGAGGTTGTAAACAAAAAATATTTTCTAAATCTGGTTTTATCAAGTGGCCTTTTACTAACCAACCAATTAAGCAAAATAGTAGCGTAACTTTAGCGTAGAAACTTTAGCGGCAAATAGTCAAAATCCATTCGCATATCCTTTTGAAGGAATACATTTATTAATTTTCTGTAGAATTCCTACTTTTTGAGTTTGTGAAGCCTTTCTTTTTCAAGAGGCCAGGGCCAATGATGACAATCTACTCTCCTCCTTCCGATTGCGTCATAAAGTCATTCATTATGTTTCCAAATAAGGATAAATTCCACTCATGTACAACAGGTTTTATGTATTCCTTTTGAAAGTTTATTTTGGAGAGAGTTTTTTTTGCAACACCTACCATAATTGTTTATTTACTGCATACCTGATTGCGTGCAAAAGAACAGCCGTTATACACCGCTGCAATGATAGAGAAGAAACTTGCTGGGGAAAATGTCAGCGCCTGGATGGGAGGTTAAAAATCACAGACCAAAAGGTTCTCTCGTATGGCAGCATCTGAAATATAATGTTTTTACAAAACTTGTCTTCCTTGATGTTGGCATGAGTATAGATAGTGGGCAGATGCAGTGGAGATAACATCTAGCTGGCCTGTATTTTTCCTGGCCCTCTGATGCTGGTGGATGACTCGCTGCGTATCGTAAACGAAGATCTGATGCTGTACAAAATGACAGCCTCTGTTCTAGAGCCAGATAGAAATGCAAGGGGTCTGTGGAGCTGAAGACATAAAATTCAATTTTGTTAATACCCTTAGCTGTGACAGCCCTCTGAAATCGTTAAAAATCCACAGCAGCGGAAATACTATGGGCTGTCCCACTCTGGTGGGTCTAAGTTTACAAAAAATAATGTTATACCAATGCAAGTTAATTATTAATAAGGATTTGCTGTACGTAATTTTTAATCATTAATATTAACACTTTCTAATGTCAAATCATGCCATTTATGGAGTTGTACATTGTATTAGATTAATGTATTCGTTTTGCATTAGAAAATGCTAATTAACTGCCATATTTATTTTTACAATGGCAGCATCTTTAATATTGTGGCTTATCCGGCATATGATACTGCAATCAGTGCGGGGCACTGTAAGAAGTGTTACCATAAAGAATACAATAGAGACAAGAAATTTTGGAAATGCAGTAGGAGGGAGCAGTGATAACCTTCAATCAGTTTTGCATAACTTATGAGAATTTTGAACTTACATTTATCTTTTACTCTTGTGTGCTCTACAACTCATCGCTATATAACTGTATTTATTTATAATTGTTTATAATTAAATTAATTGTGTTTAGAATTAAGTTACTCAATCGCTAAAGAAAGAAACGCAAATTTTACGTATCATCCTGTTTAAATTTCAACGTGCTTTTTTTTAACATCCTTAAGAGAAAATGAGAAGCATAAGGGACATTTCTAGTATTGGAGAGCATCAAAGTAGATCTATGAGAACATATAACTCATCTTAGCACCAGTGTGTGCTCAGTGGTTTCTAAATTTTCACTCAAGTGTACCATTTCCATTTCATCCCTATTATTGTGCATGCCTGTCATCCTCAGAGTCCTAAAATTAAAACTGAATCAAAGGGGGCCTGAATCAGTGCTATCAGGCCCCCGCCCCCCCATTTGTATAATAATAATAATAATAATAATATGAACAACAATAACAACAACAACACCAAAATAACATTACTCAGCATGAACTTGAAATTGACTTATGTGACACATTGAACACAGAAAGTGAAGTGCTCCATGCACGTATTTCATATTGAAACTGTTGTAAATGCTCAAATGGCATATACTGTAGCCTTCAATCATCATACATGTAAGCTTAATTTCATGCTTGAACGAGTAGGTGATTTGGTGTTCTGGGTCAAATTTGGTTGTATTTATGGGTTGTTTACGCAGAGGACTGCACAGAAACTTTTGCCATCCTATAACAGTGTGTGTTTCATGCCAAGAAAGCATATTGACTTCAATTCAATTAAATTCTAGAGTGGCACACAACAATTATGATTCCAAGCACACATCTCTCTCTCTTTCACACAGGCATACAAAACACACACACACACACATACACATCTCCTGCCCCTCAGGTGTATAGCAGTAAGCCTTGAGCTTTCTTGGACTCACCGCGTATACCTTGCACCACACGCACGCACACGTCACTCACTTTGTATACTTTTATGCTGTTATTATTTCTTTCTCGCGTACGAGGTGGTGAAAGGGGGGCAGGATAGTCTAGCAGTCTAGATTTTGGACGCTCACCCAGAAGGTCATGGGTTCAAGCCCCAGAATTGGCCTGTAAGCAGCCTTGAGCAAGATGCCTAACCCCTATCTGCTCCATGTAATAGCACCATTACAATTGTAAGTCTCTTTGGATAAAAGTATCTGCTAAATGACCTAATTGTAAATTGAATGTTTTGTCTGTGGGGGTTACAGAAATCACCCTCTCATGGTTCTTTAATAAAAATGCCAATTCTGTTAATCAAAAGCAATACAATAGATACATTTTGCCTATTTTAAACTAAAATCGATTTGTACATTGTATGTTAAATGTGGTCTGAAGTAAAGAAAATATAAAAGAAAATATAAAATATATAAAAAAAATATATTATGGTTATGGATGAATAAAATTGTTTTGGAACAACCTGAACCTAACTACCCCAACCTGAACTCGGCCTTTTCGGCATGTGAGTTAAGCTAGCGTGGCCTTAGGTGACTATCGTAGAATAAGCCAGACATAGTATTATCCCATAAATGCATTCAGAATACATACTGTATTGTCTGCAGTACATTTGCATATAAAAAGAAAAACACTATGGATATTCGGTATAGAAATATAGATAATAAATCTTCAATCTTCAACAATCTTTTACGCATAGCTTCTAATTACAACAGTAACTCTCAGCTGCCTATTAAACTACACACAATAAATGGGTTCCCTCCAGCCAATCAAAATTGAATATTCTGTCAGGCTATGAATCCTGGTGTAAAATATTACATTTCGTTACAAGCTCATTCCTGTTTAAATAGGCCATCAGAGATTATTTTGCAGCCATTAGAGAAACAAATCTGTTTTGGTTTTAAATACTAGAATGAGACCACCCATCTGAAAAAATAATAATAATAATAAATGACCTTTAGGGAGATTCTGTATCTAATTATACATTATAATATGTTCCTATATCTAATCTAAAAACATCTCATATAGTCCCTGCAAGTGTCTGCCAAAGCGATTATGTCTGTTGTCTTGGTCATCAAATGATCTTATGCTTATGAGAGACTTTGTAATGGTTTTTCCCAATATTGGCAAACCAATGAATTAGCCTAAATAATTACACAGAAAAGAAAAGCTGGCAGACAGAACAGTATGGTGCATATACTGAAATGTCAAATTTCTTTTATCTCAACGTATGAGCAGAATGTACACTTGACAACAATGAATTAGCACGAATCATTGCACGGGAAAGACAAGCTGGCAGACAGAACAGAATAGAGGAGTGGTTCTCAAACCTTTTGAACCAAGTACCACCTATGAGCAAACTAAAACATCTTAGTACCACTTCACCAACAAGTCACCAACTCCAGGAAAAATCACAGAAAAACCTAATTCTTGCATGTGTGCTTAAATTTACAAATGTATTGTCCCACAACAAGACAAAATTTAAAACTACACATCAGGAAACTATTATTATGTATTTCAGTGCCCAGTCGACACATTCTCCTCAATAAATGCATTCAGCAGCTGAAACATGCTCAGTAGCTCTTGTTGCTAGGGGCTTACAGAACAGAACATCCTCATGAGACATGCCCTCAACGTCATACCTGACATAGCATGCAAATTGGCCTAATTGACCAACATCCATACTCTCATCTAAAGGCCGTTGAACCCATGCAGTGGAGCTGACACAGGGCTGACACGGAGCGGACCCACTTTCAATCCGCTCCTATGTTAATCAATGAGAGTTTGCACACTGCCGACGAGATGGATGCTTTTTTCCCTGCCTTTCTTTTCTGCCTCCGCCTCGCGTTTTTTACAGACAATGGAAATGGAAATACACTGTAGAATCATAAATACACTACAATTAATACTTTAAAACAAATTGTGCTTGGCTTTTATCCCTGCCCCCGTGTCCATTTGATCAATTCGACTGTTGTCAAATGTTGGAGATGCCCACTGGTTACGAGTCCACCCACGGGTCGGGCGGGTCGGGTAAGCTTACCAGAAAATATCGCGGGTGCGGGCGGGTCAGGTCAAAAAGTTACAAAACAGCATTCTGACAAAATATAAATAAATAAATAAATAACCTACAGGAACATTGCGTGCGATAGGCTAGGCTTTGCGTTATAGCCTCTCTGAATTGCATGCAATAGGCTAGGCTGTGATTACTAGTCCACCTTCCACCTTCCCTTCCCCACATGCACATACCGGAGAGTGGAGGTCCCTCATACCCTGGCTGTCAATAATTTGCATTCAAGTACACATCAGCACTGTATATGATTGTAAATTGCCGATCGCAAAGGTTCATCTTTAATGAAGGGTTGTTTGTTTTTATGCTATTCAACTATAAAAATACCGTTGGGCACAATTCGTCTGATTACTTAGTAGCCTAGACCCAGACACTACTAGGTTATACAATAGGCTAGCCTATGCCTTGCAATCAATGTATTATGCTACCATTCGGGCAAACAGACCAAAAATAAAATAGTGCAAGTTCATTTCTCACTTTGCTGTAGCCTATGGTGGCTCTGCAAAACCTTGTTGTCTACACCAGTGTCTGTCACTTTTTGTAACGTGCATTAAATAAGAAAACGTTATCTCTTACTCCATGATATAAATTCTACATAAAACCCATTTTATTTCGTAATAATTGTCCACAATAACAACATTTCTATGGACATCAATTTCTTTAATTCTTTGAAGAAATTTCCAGTCATCTGGTGTTCCACTAGTGGGCGCTCCAAGTACCACCGTTTGAGAATCACTGGTATAGAGCATACACAATGTAAAACTTCTTTAATCTCAATGTATGAGCAGAGTTTACATTATCTTAAAATAGGAATCAAAAGGTAAACGTATGCTAAATCAAACACAACAAGATCATGCCGCCACGCATGACATGCTCCCTGGGCTGTGCAGTGTTTTTGTGGCATCACCCTATCAAGACATTAGAGAGTAAGATGTTAACTGATGGGTGAATGGATTTTCACACTAGGCAAATCCCGCCAGAGAGGGTTCACACAGACAGCCTTATGATTCACACATACACATCAAAGGGACACACGCACACACAAACTAACGCACCCACAGAGAGAGAGAGAGAGAGAGAGAGAGAGAGAGAGAAAGACCAAGGGAACACAGCAGATAGCTAAAAGTCATACAGGCGTGGGGAGTGCGTGTGTGTGTGTGCCACTATGTATGCAGTGGGTGCTTACACTTTGGATATAACTCATTTTTGGAAGCGAGAGCCCGACGTCCCGCTGCGTCTCCTATTGGTTTACTTTTGTTTTTGTTTTTCTGCCAGTCTAAAAATTGTTTTCCCAGGGCTGATCACTTGAGAACGATCTGCTTGAATTTACTGCGGCTGTAATGCCATTTTCCCCAGGAAAGGTGACCTCCACTGTAGGTGTGGGGAATTTGTCATGGTTCTTCTTCCACCCCCCATTCCTGTCCATTATAAAAACTGGTATAAAAACTAAATGACAAATAAGAAGGTGTTTTTGATACAGCGTGCCAAATATATGACTGAAATAACAACTCGTTTGTCTTTGTTCACATGTGTCGCTTTACAGGTGCAGAGCGGAGGAAATACACAGGAAATAATACCTTCCTAATAATAAGTTCCAGAACCTTGTCGCCACCATTGAATTTATTTTTTTAATTACTTTAAGCCCCTAGCGACAACTTTATATCAGTAAGGAAAACGAAATATGATTACCAATGCCATTTTAGCATCTAACTGATTAATGGAAGTAAATTTAAGCTTGGGTTTTGTATCGGCAATCGACCAAAACATCTGTATTTGGCGTTTTTAGGGCTGACCAGGGTAAGCAGAGACTTTTCTGGGAAAAGCATGACTCATAAATAATGATTCAGTTTAAAAACAGCGATAGCATCATCCTTCACCCTTCATGTACCACCCCTTACAACCCAAACTCAGCTCACAAGGATCATGTAATGCAACAATCTTGTCTGTAACGCCTTTAATACATGTTGAATTTGCATTTAAACTCCAACCTTAAACTCTAGTTTATTGTATCAACGTCTACAAAATACAACGCATCCCCGCCTATCCCATGTAATACTATTTCCCCAAAAATGTAGCCT